>PVJI01006429.1:0-86567 GCA_004026765.1 Micronycteris hirsuta | reverse complement strand
TCACAGTCATGTAGTATGAATATGCATTATTTGTCACTTTTCCAAAATCAGCTCATTTCCCAAACAAATCTATTATAAAGACTGAATTGGCTTTGATTATACTTTAATAAAGTAGGGATCTTGGTAGTATGTTAGACTGCTGGCATGTGGTTTGTACCTGACCTATAGATCTTGTTTTTAAAGTTTACCTGTATCTTCAGTGTTAACTGATTTGTCATTTTTTAAAAATTATTTAATTTATTTTTTTACAGATTTTATTTTTTATTTTTAGAGAGAGGGGAAGGGAGGGAGACAGAGAGGGAGAGAAACAGCAATGTATGGTTGCCTCTCACATGGCCCTCACTGGGGATCTGGCCCGCAACCCAGGCATGTGCCCTGACTGGGAATCGAACCGGCGACCCTTGGTTCCCAGCCCGCGCTCAATCCACTGAGCTACACCAGCCAAGGCTGATTTGTCATTTTTGAATATTGTTTTCTTTCAGTTCACCAAAAGCTCATCCACAAAGTAAGTGGTTTCTTGGGTATTGACTCCTTAAAAAGCTCATGGAGTTTGTAAATGACAAACCTTCAACACTAGCACAAATCGCTTTTACAGTCAGTTATATAAGGGGAAGGTGAAAAAACTATATACTAAAATTTACATTATTTATTAAGAATGTGGTAACATAGCAATGTCTTTGTGCTTAACCTATAGTGTTCTAGGTATTTGTGTCCACATTAGTAGTTCACATGCTGACATACTCTTATAATGTTGGAGCTTCTGTTGCTGTTCATAGAACATGAGGATGAGGCACAAATAATAGATAATTGATTAGATGTTGTAAAATAATACAGCAGTACTCAATTGCTGACTGTCAGAACTGGGTTCTTTTAGGAAACTTTACTGCTTCCCCCCATCAGTCCCAAATTCATTGCTTTGAGGAAAAATATAGTTTTGGAATATTTTAGTGTTCTCTGTGGATATGGTTTTGAATTTTTTTTCCTCTTTCACACCTTATGGGTCAGAACTGACTATCCTCTCTGGACTACTGGCTAATTCCTGAAGGAATGGCTAAGTCTTTATCCACCTGGGCACTGAAGTCTCATTTAAATTTTTCTCTGAACTGAACAGTTTTAATTCCTTTTAAATTGCCTTTTTATCAAAAGAAAATCTTAGAAAATACATGACTTAGAGTTTTGCTATTCACTATGGTAGCCACAAGCTATATATAGCTATTTCAATTAATTGAAATTAAATAAAATTAAATTCAGTTCTTTAATTACACTAGTCACATTTCAAATGCTCCATAGGCACATGTGGCTAGTATTACCGTATAGGACAATGAGATATAGAACTTTCTGTGATCTTAGAGAGGCTGGGAGAAAAAAAAGGAAAATGATACTTTCCTTAATTCTTTTTTTTCCCTATGAAGGAGCATTGAGACTGAGGGCGTCTTTCTTACCCTCTCAGCCTTTCTTGATCTAGCATACAGTGTACTTGATTGCAGTTGTGTTTTATAGCAGAATATATGATCTTAAATTTGACTTTAAGTTTTAGGTAAACACTAGGTTAGGGACTTTGGGCTAGGAGGTTCTCATACCCAGTTTTAATAGTTAAAAATATATAAGGGCATATATATCTTGTATCTCTCAGTCTTCTCAAAACCACCTTATTTTAACACAATCTAAATGAAAATTTAGGTTTTGTTTTCTTGTTTTGAAAAAGGATTGTTGTCCCAAATATCACATGGAAAAATGAAGAGTATGATTCTTGGTAGTCACCCCTGGCCAGTCATGAAAGGTACAGAATGTAGAGATTACAGGGAATCTCTGTGTTTTAAAAACCGTCTCTGGTGGCTCTGAGGGACAGGTTAGTGGAGGCCATGATTGCTGTTAGGGAATCCCAGACACATGATATAATTAATTTAGATTTTATTATTTAAACTATCTTGTTTTTAGCAAGTGTTCAACTTTGTCATAAGCAAAGTAGCTTTTAAAAATTATAAATTAGGCCTATACCAAAAGATATATACAGCCTTCATTTTGAGAAATACTCGTTTTTTGAATAAATAATTCCATACCTTTTTTTTTGTTTAAAGATAGGCTATTGACAAAAAATACTTTTTAGTGGCTAACTTTCTTTCCTAATGTATTTTAAAGAATATGAAGTGAATAAATGAACAGTAGAATGCCAAACATGGCTTACATTTTATTTTAGTAATTTTTCTATAAAAAAGGACCTCGATTTTTATTTAGAGTTAACAGTTGTTGAATCCTAAGTGGAAGGGGTATATATATATATATAATATGTGAGGATTGCACTATATTATCTTTTCTGTATGTTTGAAAATTTTCGTAATGAAAAGTAGAAAAAGATTTTAATTCAGGGTAATGAAAGGCTTCTAGTAATCGCTTATCTTTATTGACTACCAGTAAGCATGGTTTCTTTCTTCATATATGATACATATAGGGTGGCAGGAGTTATATACAAGTGATATGTATTAGCAGAGTGGTTAATAAAGTGAAGTACTAGAAGGAAAACAAATTAGAAGTGAGATGATAAGCTATTTTATTTTTAAAAGATTTTATTTATTTTTAGAGAGAGGGTAAGGGAGGGAGAAAGAGAGGGAGAGAAACATCAATGTGTGGTTGCTTCTCATGCATCTACTACTGGGAACCTGACTCATGACCCAGGCATGTGCTCTGACTGGGAGTCAAATTGGTGACCCTTTTGTTCACAGGCCAGTGCTCAATCCACTGAGCCACACCAGCCAGGGCTGATAAGCTGCTCTGATGAAAGGTTTTGAGGTGCAGGCTAAGAGTTTTCTCTTAGGATGTGAGTATGTGTCCTAAGGGGTTAGTTAATTAGTAACAACTTTGTTGAAGTTGGTTTATTTTATTTACTGATTGGAACAAACAACATATTTTTAAGGTAGTTGATAACCTGTTCTGACCTATGCAAGAATCTTACATCTTTGACCTAAAACAAATTAATGTCTGAGCCAGAATATTGTGTTATTTCTTCTTTATGAACTGTATTGTTCCTCCTTAAAAGTGGTGAAACTGCAAGAGCTCAAGAGCCATTTCACATGATTTTTTTTAAAGACTTAAAACATCTTGAAAAAATAAACAGATTTAAATTAGATGCCTTTATAAAAGTGTGTTACAGCAGAACACTTACTAAAATAAGATTGTGCACATAAATAGTGAAATAGGAACTTCAACTTCATTTGGTTTTAGTTCAAATTAATAGTATATAATACTCTTAGCACCTGGTTGTCCTGTGTCTCAAAATGATCAAAAGAGGTAAGATAATGTACTTATATATGAGTGCTATTTAAAGCTCTCAAGTTATTATTTTTCAGAAGGCATATGTCATGTTTTACTGGAGTGCTTTATATATATTGACCGTGTGTTATTTTGGGGGGTAGGGCAGAATAGTATTTTTCCAAATAATGTGGGCCCTAGGGTTAGGCTGACAAGGTACGAGTCTCGATTCTTCATCTTACTAGTTGTGAAATCTTAGATAGTACTTTTCTCTTCTTCACAATTCCCTCATCTTTGAATTGAGGATAATAACTTGTCTCATAGGGTTGCTTTCTGGAATGGAATAATTCCTAAAAAGTGTACAGATGCTTGGGGAATGGGACGTTAATATTCAGTGACTAAATAGTCCCTTTATGTTACCACTTTCTGGACACTAAATTCTTTGATATCCTTAACTCATCTGTATGTGTGTGTGTGTGTGTATATATAAGTTGTATATAATTAAGTTGAGCCTCTAACTTAAAACAAGTTGTATTTGAGAAATTTATTGGTTTGGAATTCTGCAGTGGATGTTTGTTACGTGATTAGGTTGCTAGGCTAAGTTGTGAAAACAATCATAATGTGGCAAAAAATAATTAGTTAAAGCAATAAAAATAAAAAGATAGGTTCTTGGATATTGATATTTTAGTGGTAGATTTAATTAGATGATTTTGAAAGAGACTTTTATAGAAATTGTGGAAGAGCCATTAAAAATCTTTCACGGGGTGGGGAGGATACTGGGGATGTACAGGAGGGTAAAGGGAAAATAAATGGTGAGAGATGGAGGCTTGACTTGGGGTGGTGAACACACAGTACAGTGTACAGACGATGTGTTGTAGACTTGTGCACCAGTTTAATTTTGTTAACCAGTGTCACCCCAATAAATTCAATAAAAAAATGGGAGAAACATCTTTCAAAGAATTTTGGAAGGCTAGGTTGATTCTTGCTAATTTTGCTTCCAGCTTTATCAGATTTCATTTATGATGGAGTTCTAGCATTGGAATACATCAGCTATCAATAAGGCTGTTTTTTGACTCATTTGTTAAGATTGGGTAACTGGATGGGAACTATTTTTCCTTGGGTGATTGAGAGAGAATGAAAGCAGATGACAGCCGAAGAAAATGTTTGATTTTAGTAGTATAAAATAAGCTATGAATGATCTCAAAGAGATGTGATAGGGGAAGCATTTTCCTGTACTGGAAACTATTCCCATTACTACCCATAACAAGATGGGGATAGGGAGGAAGGAGAGAGGGAAATTACATGTTATTCATATGCAAAATACTTATAAATTGGTTTTTGTATAAACAATAACTCCCTGACACTTACAAACTTTTTTTTCCAGAAAGCATTTCAATATTTTGTAGTATACTCCAGGGTTATCATTATGAATGGTATTTTTAATTTTTAAACACTTTTAACTTTTATTTGAATTCTGGTTATATAAGAGATTACTAATAGGGGACAACACATTACACACAGTTTATGTGTACCTCTGATACCAGAGTTCACATACGGAGATTTTCCTATGTTCTCCCTAGATGAGGGCTCTGGGTTGCATACCTTTAAAAATATTTAGATTTACTAATCACGGACAAACCAGCTTTTAGATATCGGAAAAGTATTACAATGGTGCTAAAATTTTTATGGTATTTTTAGTTTTGTAGACTATTGTGACATAAATAAAATTGTTACTTTTATATACTCTTGATTAAAATTATTTACATAATTCTTTTATTAGGAAGTGGCTGTTTTTGTCTTTGATAAAAAGCTGATTGATAAATACCAAAAATTTGAAAAGGATCAAATCATTGATTCTCTAAAACGAGGAGTCCAACAGTTAACTCGACTACGACACCCTCGACTTCTTACTGTCCAGCATCCTTTAGAAGAATCCAGGTAAATCTTTGTAAAAACGTATATAAGGGACTTCCTGAACAGATAGTTGAAAATAATTTTATATATGAAATCTGTCTGTATAGTATACTGTCATTGGAACATTTTTATAAACTGAGTGTTGAGTTCTTAAGGATTAGTTATTTCCCTAAAATTTATTTGCATATTTTATGTGTATGTCTATTTTTGAAAGATTAACTGAAGCTTTCTTTACATTTGCAATGAGTCTTTTTGCTTATTCTATGCTCAGCACTACAATAGTCAAAGTGGAAGATGCAAGGGAAGTATAGAATAAGTCTGTCAGAAAGTAACTGTCCATGTTAAATTTGGTAGAGATTGTCCTCTTTTCATTGATTTACTCTTTGGGGGCTGTGTACTGTTCTAGACATTTAGCCTTCAACTATGCCCAGCATGTTAGTTCGTAGCCCTGTTACTCTACCATCTGTTTTTCTCAACAGTGAGCTTGGGAACTGTTGCTGAGAATGACAGGAGAATGAAATTTATGCTGGGTCATCTTAACTGGATTCTCAAGCCTGTGGTGCTTTTAATATTCTGTAGACACCCTACCTATACAGACTCATAACCCCTAATTTATTCTTTCCTTCTCCCTACTTAGCGGACTGTATTCCCTTTCTTTTATTTATTTTTAGAGAGGGGGGAGGGAGGGAGAAAGAGATGGAGAGAAATATCGGTGCAAGAGATGTTGATTGGTTGCCTCTCACGTGCCCCCAACTGGGGGCCCTGGCCTGCAACCCAGGCATGTGCCCTGACTGGGAATCGAACTGGTGACCTTTCGGTTTGCAGGCCGGCACTCAATCCACTGAACCACACTAGCCAGGGCTAATACAGAAGGCCTTAATTAAATGTTTTGCCAAATGCGTTTGTAGACCCTAGGATTTTAAGGATAGGGGTGGAACAGGCCCGTGGAGAAACAGAGCTGGCAGGTTCCAGACCTTCCATCTCTTGAAGTAGTAGGGATACTGAGACTTGAAGTTGGGTATTTGTCTTCAAAGTCTGAGCTCCTGATCGTTACTCTATAAAGTTATTGAATGTTAATATCTAACAGTTTAATTACTAAATATTACATATCAAAGAGCAGTAATTTTAAAAATTTAAAAATTCTGACACCTTTCAAAGTGATATATAAAATAGATAAAAGCAGCCCTGGCTGGTGTAGCTCAGTGGATTGAGCGCGGGCTGGGAACCAAAGGGTCCCGGTTCTATTCCTAGTCAGGGCACATGCCTGGGTTGCGGGCCAGGTCCCCAGTGAGGGCCATGTGAGAGGCAACCATACATTGCTGTTTCTCTCCCTCTCTTTCTCCCTCCCTTCCCCTCTTTCTAAAAATAAATAAAAATAAAATCTTAAAAAAAAAATAAAATAGATAAAAGCAAAGCTGCTCCAATTGAACGGGTTATAGGGGACCTGGACCTACTCCCTGTCCCTGTTTCTGACTCTTCTTACCCAGAGGCATCTGTGGGAAATCTGTAGGTTCCTTTGAGCATATTCTGAAAATTATAGCCTTAGAAATAGGGATAATATTATAGGTATAATATAATAGTATTTTAAATCAGTTTATTCATTGTCTATAAGGAGTATCAGTCATTCAAAAAGCACAATTGAGATGTTTTATTTCCTGGCTTTTTAAGTTTTTAAAAATGTATGACAACTGTTATACCACTTAAGTTTAAAAGACTGTTGAATGATTTATCCAGTATAATTCATACACAAAGCTTCCTGACTTTAGTCCATTGGTTTAAGTTGTTATATTAATGTTGAAAATGAATCTAAAATAGTTTGTGTTCTTGTTGATAGTTTAATAGGACCACTAATGTTTTACTGTATTTCATTTTGATAATGTGGAAAAAAATAATAGTGAATAACCTTTTTCTTTTTTAAAACAGGGATTGCTTGGCATTTTGTGCAGAACCAGTTTTTGCCAGTTTAGCCAATGTCCTAGGTAACTGGGAAAATCTGCCTTCTCCTGTGTCTCCAGACATTAAGGATTATAAACTTTATGATGTAGAAACCAAATATGGTTTGCTTCAGGTATGTATTTTTATTCACCATATGGAAAGAATTTTTTTCTTCAAAATTATTTTTGGCTGTTTCAAACTTATTAACCATATAAACTACTTTATATAAACATTTGTATCTTTCCAGTAATTTAAAAATTATTTCTTTGTTCTAGAATATTGTGGAGTTTATTTCTAGGCTTACATTATATTTTAATTGTTTGAAAGATAACATTGGTAACCTTTGGTGAAGGGCACTTATTAACTGGTAGATGGGGTGGTTCCCTTTTGATTTTTTTTAAGTTTTAAACTTTGTGAATGGATTTCATAAATATTAAGTTGAAATAATAAAGTAGTTAATACAAATAAATTATATCTTTAAAGAAATTATTTAATAGCTATCAAGAGATACAGTTAATCATTTCATATATGTCCACATTTTAAAAATTTTCCTTTCTCTGCTTAGCTAAATATCTTCAGCTCTACAGAGTAAATTTATACAGCAGATTAGTTCCTTGGGGACAGAGATCATTCTATTTATTATTTTTAATAGCTTTACTAAGGTATAAGTAATCGGCATACAAAAAAACTTCACATGTTTAAATACATAGTTTTATAAGTTTATGCACCATCACCACAGTCAAACTAATAATGCATATATCTACGACCTCCTCCAAGTTCCCTCATGCCCCTTATAATCTCTTGCCACTGCTCTTTCTTATCTTTTGTCTCTTGCGCTGAAATGCTTTCTGTCACTATGTATTGGTTTGTATTTTCTAGCATTTTATAAATGGTATTATAAAATATGTACCCTCTTTTTTGGTCTAATTGTTTTGAGATTCATCTGTATTGTTGTATGTATCAATACTTTTTATTACTGAGTAGTAGTCCATTGTAAGGTTATACCATGGTTTGTTTATGCATTCACCTGTTGATGGTCATTTGGGTTGTTTACAGTTTTTGATGATTGCAAATAAAACTGCTGTGAACATTCATGTACAAGTTTTTATGTGGACATATGCTCATTTTTTTTTTAAGGTAACTTTATTTATTTTTTTAAAGATTTTATTTATTTTTAGACAGAAGGGAAGGGAGGGAGAGAGGGAGAGAAACATCAATGTGTGGTTGCTTCTCACATGGCCCCCACTGGGGACCTGGCCTACAACCCAAGCATGTGCCCTGACTGGAAATCGAACCAGCAACCCTTTGGTTTGCAGCCCACGCTCAATCGAGTGAGCTACACCAGCCAGGGAGTATGCTCATTTCTTTTGGTTAAATACCTAGGATTGGAATGGCTAGATCAAATGATGCATATGTGTTTATATATATACATTTAATTTTTTAAGAAACTGACAAACTGTTTTACAAAGTGGTTGTACCATTTTATATGCCCTCTGCAGTGTATGAGAGTTCATTTTTTTCACATCTTTGCCAAAATGTGGTATTGTTGGTTCTTTTAATTTTAGCCATTCTCATAGGTGTATGGTGGTATCTCATAGTTTTAATTTGCATTTCTCTGATGAATAATGATGTTGAACACCTTTTCATATGCTTTTTTTGGCGTCTGAAGATCTTTTCTGGTGAAAATCTGTTAAGATCTTTTGCCCATTTTTTGAATGAGTTGTTTTCTATTATTGATTTCTGAGAGTTTTTTATATATTATGATCACACAAGTCCTTTGTTTTATACATGATTTACAAATATTTTCTCCAGTCTGTGGCTTATCTCATTCTCTTAACAGTGTGTACTTTTTAATTGTGGTAAAATGCACGTAACATAAGTTTTACTATCTTAACCATTTTTAAGTGTGCAGTTCAGTGGCATAAAGTACATTCATATTGTTGGCAGCCTTCACCACCATCCATTCCCAGACCTCTTTTATCTTGCAGAAGTGAAGCTGTACTCACAGCCATGTGGGTACAGCTGAACAATAACTCCCACGCTTCCCTCTCCACCTCCCAGTCCCTGGCAACCATGATTCTGCTCTGTGTCTCTGTGAATCTGACTACTTTAGGTACCTTGTATAGGTGGACTCATATACTTTTTTCCTTTTGTGACTGGTTTATTTCACTTAGCATAATGTCCTCAAGGTTCATCATGTTGTAGTATTCATCTATTTTTTTTGAGCAGCCAGCATACTGTTTCCATAGCAGTTGCACCATTTTACAGTCCTATCAGTTATCCACACGAGTTCTATTTTCTTCATTTGTTATTTTCTAGTGTTTGATAGTAGTCATCCTAATGGGAGTGAGATGGTAGGTATCTCATTGTGGTTTTGATTTGCATTTCCTTAATGGTTAGTGAATTTGAGCATCTTTTCTTGTGCTTATTGGCTATTTGTTTTAGCTCTTTGGTGAAATGTCTGTTCATGTTTTCTGCCCATTTTTAATACGGTAGTTTGTCTTTTTGTTGAGTTGTAGGAGTCCTCTATGTTATAGATATTAACCTATTGTCAGATATATGATTTGCAAATTTTTCTTCCATTTTGTTGATTTTGTCCTTTTGATGCAGTGTTTTATTTTGATATATTTAATTTGTTATTTGTTGTTGTTGTTGCCTGCGCATTTGGTCATATCTAAGAAATCATTGCCAAATCCGGTGTCATGAAGTTTTCTCCTAAGAGTTTCATAGTGTTAGGGCTTATGTTTAGGTATTTGTTCTGTTTTGAGTTAATTTTTATATACAGGGTGGGGAAAAAAGTAGATTTATAGTTTTCATATGGAAAATGATACAATAATAAATAATAATACAAGACTTCTGTATTTTACATATTCACAACTGTAAACCTACTTTTGCTGCACTCTGTATGTTTTAACATATGTTAAATTCATTCTTTTTTTATTTTTTTATTTATTTTTATTTTTTAATTGTTCAAGTACAGTTTTCTGCCTTTCCCCCCCACCCCAGGCCAGCCCCCCATAACTGCATTCTTTTACATGTGGGAATTTAGTTTTCCCAGCACTTTTTGTTGAAATTCCTATTCTTTCCCTATTGAATGATCTTGGTACCTTTGTTGAAAATCATTGACCATATGTACTAGAATTTGTTTATGGATTTCCTATTCTGTCCCATTGGCCTAAATATCTGTCTTTATGCCAGTACCACACTGTAGCTTCGTAGTAAACATCAGAACTTTTCCCCCTAACCAGAAGGTGGTTTCGAAGATTAAGTAAGATAATTATGTAAAAGCACCTACCAAATTAGTGCCTGAAATATATGGTAAGCATATAATAAGGGGTTTTTTTCCTTAAAAATTTAGGAAAACTTTTCTAGGCTTGAAAAACTTTACATGTTTTATAAATTATTTTTGAGAAATATGTATTTTAAAAAATTAAATCTTAAATGGAAGTCATGGATTCAGATATGTTAGAACTGGAAAACATTTGAAATATATTAAGCTTCTAATTGCTTATTGTACTAGTCACTGAGGGAAAATATTCAGGCAGTTAAAAGTAGCAAATTGTATTCCGGGGAGTGGTGAAAAATGAAACTGAAAACATAGAAAAAGGTCTTATTGGTGATGGGGAATACTAAAGAATTTTAAGCTGGTAAATAACTTGGTCTAATGTACATTTTAGAGACACCATTCTAGAAGAGTGGAATTTTGGGGTGGGGGAAAACATAAGGGGAATCATCCCTACTACCCAGCGTTATTTTTCAGAATCAGATATATAAATTTATAAGTGCTTAGCATAGTGCTTGAATGTAAAAATAATTAATGATAGTTGAGGAAAAGAAAGTGTTGGTCAAGCGTCATAGGAAGGACTAGAGGGACAGAGTGAAGTTATGCAGAAGTAGAATAGGCCCTGATGACATACTATGGGAATGGGAGTTGGGAGTGGTGTGGAGTCTAATATGATTTCCTGCATTTATTAAGAAGCTGATATGCCATCACTTGAAATAATTCACCAGCTGGGACCTACATGGGTTCAGTGACTTACTTGCTCAAAGTTGCAAGTGATGAAGTGAGGACAGGAATCCCAATATCTTTTAAAATAGTACTCTTTACACTCTTAATTGTTGTCTTGCCTTCATGTTGAAAGCTATAAGGGAGTTTTTAGAGAATTCATTTTATTTGTTTATTAAGCAGATATTTACTGGTCGCCTATATGTTTGACATAGCTTTGAGTGCTGAAAGTGTGGCAGTGAACAAAATAGACACAAATTCCTGCCTTTTGGAATTTACAGTCTCAGGGTGGAAGAAAGACAATAATATATAGTACACGAGATTATAGTGATAAATACTTGTGGAGAAAAACAGAATGAAGGGGGAAGGAGGGATAGTTTGCATGGGGAGGAAAGGGGAGTTGCCCTTTTGTCAGGCGAACGTGATAACCACTACACTACGGAAACTTCTAGGAGTTGCACTTTTGAATGGAGTAGTCAGACATCTGTCACTGAGAGGGGGATATTTGAGTAAAGACCTGAAAAAAAGCAAACCATATAGATACCAGGGGAAAGAATGATCGAGGCAGAGAGAATAGCCAACGGTAAAGTCCCTGACACAGAATTTGCATGACATGTTCAAGGAACACTGAAATACCTGGCATGGTGCAGAGCAAATAAGAAGGTGAGTAGCAGGAGATAAGGCAGAGAGTTAATGAGTGGTTAGGTCTTTTTAGGCCCTGAAAGCCAGAGAAATACTTTGGATTTTACTGAGAGGAAAGTCATGGCAGGTTTGAGCAGGAAGGCCTAGACCGTGGGTTATGTTTTAACAGAATTGCTCTAGCTGCTATATTGAGAATTAAACTATGTAATAGAGCAGTGATTTTCAACCTTTCTCATCTCATGGCACACATAAACTAATTATTAAAATTCTGTGGCACACCAAAAAATATTATTTTGCTGATTCATTCACACTGGATGGCTATTGTTGTGTTGGCTGTTGTTATTTCTTTATTTGACAATCTAAGGGAAAAGAGGTCAGTGCCCTCGACTAAAAAGTCAGGTATTGCATATTTTAAAAATTCTTGCAGCACACCGGTTGAAAATTGCTGTACTAAAGTAACAGCAGAAACAAAGAGATGAGATAGGTTGGCTACTAGAGTCATACAGGCCAGAGATGGTGATGTTTCAGGGTGGGGAAGGTGGTAACAAACAATCAGATTCTCAGTACGTATATTTTGATGATAAAGTTATTGAGATTTGCTATATAAGAAAAAGTGTAGTGTAAGATAACTCAAAGGTTTTTGCCCCAAACAACTGGAAAAATGAGATGGCCATTAACTGATATGGGACAAGGCTGTAAGATGAGAGATTTGGATTGTAGGGAAGCGCAGTTTTGGATTGTTCTAAGGTTGAGATGCTTAAACATTCAATGGGAGAGAAGTCAAGAAGGCAGTCAGATAGTCAGGTCTGGATTTTAGAGCAATTTTAGAGCAATTTGAGAGTAGTCACCTTATAGATGGTATTTAAAGCTGTGAGAACACTGAGAAAGAGTAGATGGAGAATGGAGAGGTTGAAACATTGAGTCTAGGAGGTTGGGGTGATGAGGAGGGACCATTAAAATAAACCAAAAAGCCGTCTCCAAAGGAGTTGGAAGTAAGAGAGCATTAATGGAAAACTTTTCTGGGCTTGTCTTCGATTTTTGGTTAACAAATTCCGTGGTAATCATAGGCACAAATACAAATCCAGTGTGAGAGTGAGGGACCATTAGTTACTATTTGAAAACTGAGCTCACTGCTATTCAAAAAACTGAATTTCAGTATGCAGCATAAGTATATATAAATATTAAGAATTAGAATCAAACTGACAAAGGTATCTTTTCATATTTATCAGCTGTAAATCAGGGTCAAGGATTTCCTCACTTAAAAAAATCAGGAACTGAGTAAATTTGGGTAGCAAAGTGATTTTGTATTAACTTTTCTTTTGCTTATGTGCATATAGAAAAAAACTTGATAAATAGTTGTTCTCTAGTTGTTTATAGCTTATAAATAGTTGTTTATAACTTTGTCTTCCCTGCTGTTGCTTCATTTATCCTGGCAACCGAAAATATCTACACTTTTGCATTTATGATGGAATTTGTTATCTGACATGTAAAAAGTTTTACTGGGAGGAACAGCAATTATGAGTTATGAGACATTTCATTATTGTAATTGAAAGGAGTTTTATGTAATGTAAAAATGTCTGTTTATTTTCCATTTACAGGTTTCTGAAGGATTGTCATTTTTGCATAGCAGTGTGAAAATGGTTCATGGAAATATTACACCTGAAAATATAATTTTGAATAAAAGTGGAGCTTGGAAAATAATGGGCTTTGATTTTTGTGTATCATCGACCAATCCTTCTGAACAAGAGGTAATGAAGGTTTTAGTCCTCTGATTTTGTAAAGCTTTGGAAATTTGTGACTGCATCTGGAATGGACTAGAGAATTTATGAGCCTGATAAATGTTTCGAAATGGGCTGCGTGGTACAGTGGTATGTTTAAAAGTACAGAAAATTTTTAGAGTTCCTTGTACCTAAGAGTCTTCCTCAGCTCATTAATTCCACACTAGTTAATGTTACTTGAGAAAAAGATGTTAGAGTTAAATAAATTTGAGAACTGTTGGGTTAAGATGTTTTTCTCCCTCAGAATGTCAAAGACCTCTGCCAGTATTTCCCCGACTTGTTGACCACAGAATCTTCTTTAGGAAGCACGATAACAACAATAGCAGTGATACCATTTGCTGAAGCACTTTTCATGTATTTACTTATTTCATTTGTAAAACAAGTCACTGAGGTATAGGAAAAATACAGACAAGGACGTTAGGTTCTTAGAATAAAATAATCTGCCCAAGTTTTGACAGGTGGTGTATGGTAGAGCTGGGAATTGAATCCAGTCTTTCTGTTTCCCAAACTCCTGTTACTTAGTGATTGTGATACCTGCCTATTTATACTTGGAAGACACTGCACTATTTTAAGTCTACTATATGTAGTTGTTAAAGGGACCTTGATATATCCTGAAATAGATTTGTAATTTAAGTAAACATTTTTAAGGGAAACAGAAAGAATTTGTGTTATATACTGCGGGTGGAGTACTGTCCTAGGTCTGTTTTTCCATTTGGTTAATTTTACAACAACTATTTGAACCTGTTAACTAAGTGATATAGCTAGTTAGTGAAAGAGCAAGGTTTCAAACAATAGTCTGTGTCAGCCCATAAAACTTGAAGCCTGTGTATCATAAAACATAGGCCAGACCCTTGCATATTCTTGCTGTATGATAAACCGATAATTGTCTTCTGGAAGAGAGAGCTCCACTAATCTCAAAGTTGAACAGTTCTTTCTGTTATCTCTTAATTTTGTTCCATATACCTTCCAGATTTGGGAGTTTGGGAATTTTAGGATTTAGGGTGGGGATGACAGTTTTTAATTGTATGACTGAATTTAAAACTAGATTGTTGCTGCTTGATAAAGGCTTGCTTTAATTTGAAATATTTAAGCTACGAAATCTCTTTTTTGTCTTATAGCCCAAGTTTCCTTGTAAAGAATGGGACCCAAATTTACCATCATTGTGTCTTCCAAATCCTGAATATTTGGCTCCTGAATACATACTTTCTGTGAGCTGTGAAACAGCCAGTGACATGTACTCTTTAGGAACTGTCATTTATGCTGTATTTAACAAAGGGAAACCTGTATTTGAAGTTAACAAGCAAGATATTTACAAGAGTTTCAGTAGGCAGTTGGATCAGGTATTTGCCTTTAAATATTTGCTTGCATCAAAAATGTATTAACTGCTGCTTTGACTTTTTCTTATAAAATGTATTCAGAAAATTCTGAGTGTCTTATATTTTAAGTTTGCATAAAATCAACGTAAAGTAATTCTGTAATTAATGAGGATTAGTTAGTTAAAGTAACTGGATTAGTTTGTTACTTCAGTTGTAATCATTTACTAGTTGAATATTGAAATATGTTAAAAAAATACTGGGTATTTTGTTTTAGGAATAGAAACAGTTTCAGGTAATAAAGATAAGTGTTTTAATTTTCGTGCAGTAGTAGAATTAGCAATTTGTTTTAATCTAAACATATATTTCTGAGTACATTTTAAGTTTCTTAAGTGGACTTGACAATATAAATGCATATCTCTAATACTTTATATTCATATTTAATATTATCACTTTTTTGAATAGTTGAGTCGTTTAGGATCTAGTTCGCTTACAAATATACCTGAGGAAGTCCGTGAACATGTAAAACTACTGTTAAATGTAACTGCAACGGTAAGACCAGATGCAGATCAAATGACAAAGGTGAGTACACATGAATTCCTGCCTTCAATGGGGGGACAAAAAAAATCATTAACTGCTTCTAAAACAAGATTTAGTCAAGTATAGTCCCCAGATAATACCTATATTCTTGAATGTACTAAACATTTCGCTTCTTTATTCAAAAACATTTAAAAAACTTATGTATATAATTGCTCTGATAGAAAATTAAGATTTCAAATAAGTAAGAGTCCTAATAGTCACAATTAAATATGCAGAAATTTTGGACACCCCAAGAATTTATAGCCCTCTAATTCACTCATATAAGCATGGATTTTAATAGATAAATTATATTCTTTATACCTTCAAGATTTTTACTTAATCTTTCAATATTTTACTAGTTATGGAAAGAAAATGTTGCTCCAGCCAACTCAATAATTTATTACTTTCTTATTCTGACTTTTATAATTAGAATTTTTATGAAGTGATCTTTAGTATTTTGCTAAGTGTTCTGAATACTTTTTTCACTAAACTGTGGCAATTTCAGATGTGAGAAGTGCTTTAATATTTATTAAAATAATGTTATTTTCCTGTTTTTAGATTCCCTTCTTTGATGATGTTGGTGCAGTAACACTGCAGTATTTTGATACCTTATTCCAAAGAGATAATCTTCAGAAATCACAGTTTTTCAAAGGATTGCCAAAGGTTCTACCAAAATTGCCCAAGGTTTGTTGATCAGTTTCTTACTGTAGTCAGGGCCTTAGAATTTAAAGTTTACTTTGACTTGCTGTAATAACTCTTCCAAATAAATAAATATAACTTATGACTATAAAAGACTGCAGAATGAAGCCAGAAGTTTAGTGGACCTTTTTTCTTCCTTTTTAATTCTTACCCAAGGGTATGTTTTTATTGATTTTAATGAGAGAGGAAGGGAGGGAGGGGGAGGAGGGGGAGAGAGACAGACAGACAGACAAACAGAGACATTGATATGGGGGAGAAACATGGATCGGTTACCTCCTGTATGTACCCTGACTGGGGATTGAACCCACAACCCAGGTATGTGCCTTGACCAAGAATCAAACCCACAGCCTTTTGGTGTACAGGATAATGCTTTAACCAACTGAGCCACCCAGCCAGGGCAGTGGACCTTTTTTATGCATTGTTCAAAAGTAATTAAATAGGATTAAAAAATTAGAAGGATAAATGTCAGAAGAGAAGCCCATACTCTGTCATTGTGGAGGTAATTGTCTCACCAGCAAGTGTAATTTCAATGCTAATACTAAAGACCTGAAATAAATTATGAAAACATTTTTTGCCTTTCAGCGTGTCATTGTGCAAAGAATTTTGCCCTGTTTGACTTCAGAATTTGTAAACCCTGACATGGTACCTTTTGTTTTGCCCAATGTTCTTCTCATTGCTGAAGAATGCACCAAAGAAGAATATGTCAAATTAATTCTACCTGAACTTGGCCCTGTCTTTAAACAGCAAGAGCCAATACAGGTATGTATATAGGTATTTTTCATATTTATCTGCTGTTCTTCAGTGATGTTAGCCAGTGATGACTGTCACTGAAAACAAAAGGAATGGTATCTGACATTTTAAAAAGTGAGGTAAGTATAAGAGACTTTTCTTTTCTGTTAGTCTGTTTTGTGTGTTTGAAGTGAACTATTCCTAAAATTATAATTGAACTCTCCAAGTAAATGTCTGCAGCTCTTCATAAGGCACCAGCTCAGAAAATCGTAATGAGATTTTTGCATGTGTTACACTGTTCCCATTGGTCTTATTGAAAGTTATAGATTTGGATAAAGAAGGATTATATATCTCCTATACTTCTGAGTTTTTTTGTTCTTTCGTTATTCAGGATGTTTGATTTAAAGATGGTTTATGCCAGTATTTTTTCTTTATTTTGTTGTTAATGAATAGTTTCGTCTAATAGAAAAGGGAAAATGCTGACAGTACCCAAAAGTAACGTGTGTATTGTAAGTGAAAAGCATAGTCTCTGCCGTAGACTCTATTACAATACTTATTTGCCAGGTTCAAGGTAGTCTTGGATTTAGGAGCAGTAGGATCTTAACACCTGGGTTGGAATTGTCCTTTAAGAGTGAGCAAGTCATTACTCTCATAAAGCTTCTATTTTGTTGCTCATTTCCAAAATGAAAGAGGTTGTTGAGATTAAATTACATTTTCTGGCACATAGTAAATATTATTCCATGCTTCTGCCACTACATGGCAATAGCTTATTAGTAAATTCTCAACTACCTGATTTAACGGTTTTGTGGCAGGCTGTTTGCAGTCCTTCCCTTGTAAGGAAGGGAACAGAAGGAAGTCTGCGGTAGAAAGGCAGAAGTTCCTGTGGCTGAGGAAAGGGCAGGTGAGGGAACTGTGAACTTGGAAGCAGAATTACGCAAACGTTGTTAAGATGTCAGGAGAGAAGGTAGTGGGGCCACATGTTCACTAAGCTATGCACCAGTCAAGATAGTACCCTAAGAAGTCTGTCATTTGAGTTCTTACTTCTTTCTCCATTCTTTGGTACTCTTTCTTTCCCTTAGTAGTCCAGCTAAAAATTCCTCCTGAAAAATTCTAACCGGGCCTTGGCAAGACTAAGTGTTCTTCAAGAACAGAAGGGGCAGTTTGTTCTTATAATTTAGGAATGTGGTGGCAGCTAGGTGGAAAAATGAATTGAAATGTTTATTTCTAGAATTTTTCCTGACATTTATTTTTATTCTTCTCTTGAGCTATACGTTTTTTTCTTCTCTTGAGCCCTTAAAAGCTGAGTGATCAAGTTTACTTTTATGGGCCTTGTGATTTTGCTGCCCTCAGGCTTTTATTTACTTACCCAGTTGCTTTCCAGTTGGGACTTGGGGGTGAGTGATACATGACTGAAGACAGGTGAGAGTTAGGAAATGGGCCTCTATTAACATGTCTAAACTGAGGGCAGATGTTAAATATTTTGCTTCTAAAAATGTAAGAGACTTGATTTGTATGTTTTTGTCTTCCATGCTCTCAGGCTAGCAACATGGTGAGTGTCAAAATATATAACTTATTCTTTAGAAGACACTTTAAATTTTGGCTTGTGTAAAATCATGTAAAGATTCTGGACTTTAATGCTACATTGTTCCCTTTTTCTACACAGATTTTGTTAATTTTCTTACAAAAAATGGATTTGCTACTAACCAAAACCCCTCCCGACGAGATAAAGAACAGCGTCCTGCCGATGGTTTACAGGGCACTGGAGGCTCCTTCCATTCAGATCCAGGTACAGTGTTTGATTTTTTCTTCTTTAATGGTGATTTTATTCTTCAAGCAGGAGAATGAAGTAAAGTACATTTGGGTCACAGTCATAAAATCTTTTATGTAAAACTTAGTGGTATATATTAATCCCTTGAATTGCATTTATACACTGTTACTAAAATGTACCCACTCTTAACTAACTTATTTATGTATGTATTTTTTTTATTTTTCAATAAGCATTGCCTTAAAATAGCGTAAGGGTTGTCATGTGGAAGAATTAGCTTGCCCTGTACAACCTCAAAAGTAGCAAGACCAGTTAATGGCCTCTTCACAGAGGTACATATGTAAATCTAATGTGAGGAAGAGTTTGTGACTCCCAGCTGTTCATGCCAGATCAGGTGTTGGGCTCTGTGATTTATGATACCACCCATGGAGCTGGTGATGCTCATCACTTTAATCCTTATGAAATTGTTCCCCACGTAATCCAGTTTCAAAGTACTGTGTTCCAAGAAACAGTTCAGCAATCAGAAATGCCTGTGAGTTCTTTGTTAACATTCTTATATGCTTGATAGCAGTATGTATTATGTCTTAAAATCCCCTTTTTATTTCCCTATCCATGTCCCCTAATCCCTCAGCTACTTCTGCTTTTCTTAATTCTCTCTGAAAACTTCCTCAACCCCAGTTGTTTCTCTTCCCTTTTTTCTCTTATTTCTTTATCACCAAAACCCAAATATGTTTGTTTTCTGGGGCAGTTTTAGATGAAGGGCCCCTATGGGAATCTAATGAATTTGTCCATTCTGATGACCAACCGTCTTTCTTTCTTTGGGCAGAGGTAAGAGGTTCATGTTTCTCCCTCACTTTCCACATGTAATCCAGTCATCTAATGTAAATACAATGCTTGAGGCTAGAGATGGCATGGGAGTCAGCCAGAGAAGGCCCCAAATGTCAGAGCAAGAGCCTAATTGAGCTGAGGGCAGTCGGGGAACCAACCTTCAACACTCTCTAGAACCTATCCCTTGCTCTCTTCCACACTGTCACAGCCCTAGTTTAGTCCACCTTCAAGTTTTCCAAGAATTTCTTCAGTTCTCCTTTTAGAGTTTTCCCCTTTATATCACAGCTAAACACAGATCTTCCTAAAATTGTTAGAAATCAAATCTGACCACTAGTCTGCTTGGTCTTTATTGTTTTCCAACTGTACGCAATTCAGTCCAAGCTCCTTCTCCTAGTGTTTGAGGCCCTCCTGGTTGGCTCTGTGACCCCTCTAGTTTCATCCATTTTTCCAGACACCTTAGGTACAGGCAGTTCCCCACTCTGTCCCTCTCTGAGCCTTTGCTCAGGCTGTGCCCTCTGCTGGGGATGCTTTTTTCTCAACTACCTGACACATATCTTTCAGAACTCAACTTAGGCATCACCTCTCTAGGGAACCTTCTGACTCCCTCTCTCCAATGACTGCTCCCTTTTTTGTGTACCTCTGTTCTCCCAATAGACTTTCATTGGCAGACTCCTCTGCATCCATTCCGTCTTTTCCCACCGAGACTGGGCACTGGTTGTGGCTGAGTTTCTATCACCGGTAGGCTGTACTGGGCTGGACCCACCATAAACCCAAGCAAATGTTAAAGGAATGAAAGTACTCTTGGGGCCCTCACACTCTTTAGGGAAGCCTGGTGCATTGGAGTTGGATGAACTTGCATTAAACTACAAACACTGCAAGAGCTGTCTCCTTGTAGGCAAGTCATTGGAATTATGAGCCTCCATTTCCTCAGCTCTACCTACCCACGGGATTCTGTTAAGTAACATGAGGTTTCTGGTACAGTGCCTGGCTTACTGTGAGGGTTAAAATACGCATCACTCTTATAGCCAAGAAGTAGAGGAGGAAAAGTGTAGGAAAAGGTGTTTGTCTGTTTAGTGAACAGAGGATCAGAAGCATGGATTTAAGGGATCAGGAGCAGAAAACTCTAAGACCCCAGTGTGCCTGGGCTTTTGTGCTGCCCACCTACTCTGTCCAGAGCAAAGTCGAGTTAAGCGGATGGGATTAAGGGTGACAGATCACAGGCCTGCCAAAGCCAAGCCCTCCCCTAGCTGCTGGAATGGACCTGCCCCCAGTGACATCACAATCCCGAGTGGTTTCCAAGGCACTGCTGGAAGTGGTCCCTCATTTCTCTCCACGGAGGTCTAGGATGTGGATGTGAGGAAGGTGAGTGAGGAAGGCAGATGGCAACGAGAAACAGCCCGAGCCCCACGCCCGTGGGCACAGCTCAGAGTGACCCTGGAGAGGCAGGAACACTGTCAGCTCTTGATGCTGGCCCTGGGGACACAGGTGCAGCCACTCAGCTGAAGATGAAGCCCAAGCATGTGCGCAAGGTCAAGGCGCTCATCATCGACCTGGGCTCGCAGTACTGCAAGTGTGGCTACGCAGGAGAGCCGAGGCCCACCTACTTCATCTCCTCCACGGTGGGCAAGCGCCACTCCCTGGCAGCTGATGTGGGCGACACCCACAAGGAGATCTATGTGGGCCACGAGCTGCTCAACATGGAGGCACCTCTGAAGCTGGTTAACCCTCTAAAGTATGGCGTTGTGGTGGACTGGGACTGTGTCCAGAACATCTGGGAGTACATCTTCCACATGGTCATGAAGATCTCTCCTGAAGAGTACGCTGTGCTGGTGTCTGACCCCCCGCTCAGCCCCAGCAGTAACCGGGAGAAGTACGCAGAGCTCATGTTTGAGACCTTTGGCTTCCCCGCCATGCATGTGACATCCCAGTCGCTGCTGTCTGTCTACTCCTACGGTAAGACCACAGGGCTGGTGGTGGAGAGCGGGCATGGCGTCTCTCACGTGGTCCCCATCTCAGAGGGCAACGTGCTGCCAGGCCTGACGGTCCGTGCTGACTACGCTGGGAGGGACCTTACCAACTACCTGCTGCAGCTGCTCAACAAGGCTGGCCACGAGCTCACTGACAACCACCTGCACATTGTTGAGCACATCAAGAAGACGTGCTGCTACTCGGCGTTCCTGCCCGAGGAGGAACTCGGCTTGGGCCTAGACGAGCTGCGTGTGGACTACGAGCTCCCTGATGGCAAGCTCATCACCATTGGCCATGAGCGCTTCCAGTGCGCTGAGATGCTCTTCAAACCCAGCCTAGTGGGCAGCACCCAGCCTGGCCTCCCTGTGCTCACAGCCACTTGCCTGGGCCACTGCCAGGAGGCAGGCTTCAAGGAAGAGATGGCCGCCAACGTGCTGCTGTGTGGCGGCTGCACCATGCTGGACGGCTTTCCCGAGCGCTTCCAGAGGGAGCTGAGCCTCCTCTGCCCCAGGGACAGCCCCACAGTGTCTGCTGCGCCCGAGAGGAAGACCTCTGTGTGGACTGGTGGCTCCATCCTGGCATCCCTGCAGACCTTCCAGGAGTTCTGGGTCAGCAAGGAAGAGTTTGAGGAGCAGGGCAGTGTAGCCATCCACACCAAGTGCTGAGCAGTGGTACCTGGACAGGCCAGGACTTGTGGGCAGGTGACTTCTGGCCACTCTCTACATTTATAGAATTTCATATAAAATTTTAACACAATGGCTCTTGTCTAGTCTGAATTTCTTTCTTTAGTCTGATAGAAGAAAGTGGTGGGGTGTTGGATTTAGAGGTATCAGCACCTTTTGCTCTGCTGGGTCAGAAGCAGCAGGGGTAGGAGGACAGTGGGAGGGGCTCCCCTCGCTGGCCCCTCCGTTAATGAGGGTGACATATCAGAGCCCAGAGTGTGGCTTCCTGTTGGGTCCTCGTGGGAGCAACACTCACAACCAGGTGTCTGACTTCCATCTCCTGTTTCTGCCCAATGGTCATCTGCCCATAGCGTCATCAGTGCTCGATTGCCCCAGGCTCCCTCACTAACCTCCCCTCACTTCTGCTCCCTTCAAAGGTACAGCCCACAGGTGTGCATCTCCCGAGTATGAGGGGCCTTTCCTGCTCATCTGCCTTTCAAGTTCTGCCAAAATTGCAGCTTTTTTTGCAGTCATACAAAGTAAAGCCACTTAATCCAGAGGATGTGAGAGGAACCAGAGGGTCCTTTGGAAGTCATGTGGTTTTCTTTTTCCTGAAGAGGTGGGGAACCGAGGACCAGGATGGAGGGGGTCATGCTAGTAGATGAGTCCAGGTCTCCTGGCCAAGGTCATGATCAATTCCCGAAGGGCAAACATGGGTGCTTTAGTTTGGGTTGCTATAACAAAATACCATAGACCAGGTAGCTTATCAAAAATAGAAATTTATTTCTTACAGTTCTGGAGACTGGAAGTCCAAGATTAGGGTCCCAGCACGGCCAGGTTTTAGTGAAGGCCCTCTTCTGGGTTGCAGATTGCTGACATCTTGCTGTGTTCTCACATGATGGAAGGGATCTTTTAACTAACTTGAAGAATCAATTGACAAGTACCTGTGTTAACAAAGTATAATAATTTATTGCTTTTATTTATCAGAAATGTACTATTCTGGAAGTTTGATTGTAGTTTGAATTATTGTATACTTCCTTAAATAACATATGAATTAAAATGTTAAATATATATCTTTTGCAAAGTGTTAAATATATATGTGTCTTTTTCTTATAAAAGCATTAAGTAGGTTCTTCCCATACTCATAATTTTCTTTCATGCTTGGTAACGTAATCTCCTATTCAGAAATGTTCCTTCTGTATGGAAACTAATATGTATAGCAGGTAGAAAAGCAAACAGTAATTTAGTGCAATCATTCCTATTCATTTATAATCATGCTTTTGTGTCACAAAGGTGACATTAAAACATCATGTTCTTTGCCAAACTTAGTTTTGAGGCTTTGCTGTTAAAATTTGAGTTCTAGGGGTCTCTGGAAAAAAAACTTAAATTACTATTAAAAGTATGATTTATTCTTGCATTTTTTCTTTATATTGGAAAATAAATACATATGTTAAAAACATCCCACTGTAAAAATGATTTCATATTTCAATTTATAGATTCTTTGTTACTATAGAAATTCTGTACACTTATAAGAAAAACAGAATTTTAATTTTTGAAAGTTACTGACCAAAGTTTTTTTTTAAAGATTTTATTTATTTATTTTTTAGAGAGAAGAAGGGAGGGAGAAAGAAAGGGAGAGAAACATTAATGTGTGGTTGCCTCTCGTACGCCCCCTATTGGGGACCTGGCCTGAAACCCAGGCATGTGCCCCTAGACTGGGAACTGAACTGGCGACCCTTTGATTCTCAGGGTGGCACTCAACCACTGAGCCACACCAGTGAGGGCAAAAGTTTTTTTTTTGATATGAGCCTAATACCACATATAGAAGGTCACTTTTTTGGACTCAGTTCAGTCTTTGTCTATTAAGTTCTTTTGTGTATTCAAGTTGTGAAGTTGAGGTTAAAATTTTTTTCTTTATGAGGTCATAGCTTTTTAAAGGTGAGGGTAAGTTGCCTTTGTCCGAATGACATTGGATGATTGAGGTTAGTGTACTATACATCTACTTTTTAGCTCTTTCCAAAGGAGTTGTCAGTTACAGCTTCTTGAAATGTTCCCACAGGCCCAGTGTAGCCAACCTGGTTTTATATTCAGTGAGATTAGGAAGGAAAGAGGTTAAGTGAAATAAAAAGGCCATTTTTCTTTATAAGGGAGTTCATTTTGCCAATAAGTATCAGCCAGTATTTTATTGAAATAGTTAAACCAACATTTATGACATTATTTAATATGTGTTTACTCACCAGTCCAGTTAACTAGTATCAACTTTACTTGGTAAGAGTCTGATAGAGTTAAAGCCTGTCTAAGCTTTGGGAGAGTCCTGGAGCACAGGTGGCAAACCCAAGGCCCTCTGGCCAAGTCCGGCCCTCCACCTTGTTTCATCCAGCCCAGCACCTTGTTTCTACCCCTGTGGCCGCACCAAGCTCTCACTTAACTGTTAAGGAGCAGTTACAATTTATATAGTCTTAAAATTACATTTGGCCCTTTGAAGGCAACCATGAGGCTGATGTGGCCCCCAGTGAAAATGAGTTTGACACCCCTGTCCTAGAGCAAGAGCAAGAAACAAATCTTTTCCTCAAGCTTCACGCAGGCACACAGCTAGAAAGTAATTTCTGAAATTCAGTTTCAATCTCCTGTTCTTAGGTTCTTCAGTCTACTTTCTCCTATGGAGAGAGCTCTCCCCTCCTTTTGCTAAGTGATTTAATCATGATTCAGGATTTGCCTGTTTGTGATTTGCTAAATTATATATCATAGTTCTCTCTCCCTGCCCCCTCGCCCCCGCCCCCATCAATTAAAGACATCTTCCTTAAGGAGGTGTCTGGTCTCCACTGGTAACAGGAGCACAGTATCTCACTGCTCGTTCTTGTTTGTTCTCTCCCCTCTGGGAAATGGTTTCTTAAATGTAGCTTGTATATCTTATCCTCAGTGATGCTGCTCACTTAATTAGTACATTTCTGAGTGGATACAAACATAGAACTCTCTTATATCTGCCTTTTGAAAATCTGGGAATAAATTAAATAAATGGCTTCCTAGTATTTTGATAACTCTTAGTGGTTAACTGGTTTCTGTCTGCTAATGACAAATGAATGTCTTTAAGTTTACCAAATGTATCAGTTCTCTGATACATATGGATACTTCCATTTTCTTTAGTAATCTCTTCTGTGCTTTGCTGCAAAGATCATTCTGACCCTTACAAGGTGTCTGCGATGTTCTTCAGCCAGTTAGTTCACAGCCATTGTTTCTCTTTTCCTTATTTCATTTACCGTCATTCATTCTCCTTTTTCCTGTTATCCTCATTCAGAGTTACCAGTTTCAATTACTTATGCTATGTCATGGCATTAGTTAACAAGAATGCTTTAAATAACTTCACTTGTTTCTGTGAGTTATACTTGCTTAAGTTTCAGAATTTAGAAGTACTTAAAAATATAAAGAAAATTAAAATCTTCTCTCAGAGATGCCTAGTTAACATTTCTAGGTATATTTTCCAGTCTTTTTTTTCTACGCCTCTAGACAGACACATGTACATAACAATTTTTAAAATTGGGACTATATAATAGTGTTTTATTATATTTTCTCCCCAATATATTTTTTAAAATGTTCGTATTATATCCCACCATGTGGATATATGTAACAGCTAAGATGTCCTTTAAGTTGGAATAGTTTTACATGACTTTGTTTTTAATTTTCCTCTCTGTGCAAGATAGCAAAATTTAGGTGTTCTGAAGTTTCTTATTTTCAAAAATAAATAAAGAATTGTGTTATCAGGGAAAGAAATTAGAATGAGATCAGGGAATTTTAGTACCATATGGTGGTTTTATAGTCTACATTGATTTTGAGTAAGCCTTTCTGAGCCTGTTTCCTCATCTGTAAAATTGAAAACTGAAAATAACTATTCTTTCAAATAGTTGCTGAAAGGACAAAATGTATAACAAACATAAAAGTTTATTTTAAACTATATGACAAATTAGCCATACAAATGCAAAATATTTTTTAATATGTGAGAGAAAAGGTGAGTCCCTAAGATTGATCCAATTAATTTTCTTAATAGGAACTCTGTCTAAACATCATTCCAACCTTTGCAAATCTTATAGACTACCCATCCATGAAAAATGCCTTGATACCAAGAATTAAAAATGCATGTCTACAAACATCTTCCCTTGCTGTAAGTAATTGCATATTAATTTTTGTTTTTCTTTTGTTTCTCATTGATTTAAATAATTTTCCTCTTATATTTTGTTCATATTGTGGCTTTAGGTAACCTATATAGTACTATAAAAGTAAGCAATAGCTATAGTTTTTCCTGATATATATTAATTTTACAGTAGTACATCCCTGATCTTATTCCCTATTTGAGTGCGTTAGTAAAAATTTGAGTAATTTCTTTTTCTTAATCCTTTTCTACTTTAACTTACAATTTATTTGTTGGTAGTTTTAAAGTAATCGTGAGAGTTTAAGTTGGTGTATAAGCCTAAAAGCTTTTTGAATGACTCCTTTTATAAACTGCCTTTATTTTTAGTCATCTACTCTTAATTTTTTTTTATCCCTCACTTACTTGCCAACATTCAAAAAAAGTAAAGGGTACAATAAACAATAAGTTAATAAGAGTACAAGTGGGGTGAATAGTTGTACTCAAAAATCTATGGTGAGGGTAGTTGCCTTCTTTGAATACAGAATTTTAATACTAAGTTACTTGGTAGTCAAGGAGGTAGAATAAACAACAGAGGTCTCATTATCTCATATTAAAGGCAGTAAATGTCCCCAACCTTTTCTCTAACTTTAAATCATAAGAATTATCTCACTGATATTTCTTTACAGAAGTAACACTGAATACACTCTTCAAGTAGCAGCTTTAGAAAAAAGGGAGAAATGGCCTTCCTTTCAACTAATCCATTAAATTTGCATTTAGTAAAGATAGTTCTTTGGAGATCTCATCCATCTTTTTCTTTTTTGGTGAAATGTGAATTTAAACAAAAATAAATATTTGTAATTTAATAGATTTATAGGCAAAAGCAATTTAAATGACATGACTTTACCTTACAACTATCTAATCCATTTTAGTTCGTGGGGTTTTTCTGTTGTTGTTTAGGGTTTTTATTTTTTTGGTAGACAGGCTGAGAGTGGAAAACAACATTAAAGTAGGAAAAAAATGTCATTGTTTACTGAAATGAACATGTATGATATGAAGTTAAAAAACCCGAGTTTTTATTCTGACTCTGCTACTCATTATCCCTGTGCCCCGGGGGCAGGTCACTCTACCCCTCTGAGTGTCTTCCGTCAACATTAAAAAGTCCACTTCTCTGAAATTTTCTAATTTTAATATTAAATTTCAAACTAGGTGGTGATAATATAGCTTGAAATTCACTTTTCAAAATGCCCTTTAAAAAGTCACATAAACCATACTATATTTCATGGCAGCATACATTTATCAAAGCAGATGTTTTAGTTCAGTTGTGAGTTTGCAGAGTGAGATGGGAAGCATTGATATTTAAATGAACTGTAATGCCCCAGGATGTTTATATTCCTTTTTAAGATGCCAACTGAGCCATTAAAGGCTTGTTGTTTATAAGGAATTATAATGAATGGATTTAGAACAGTAACTGAAATGGATTTGCATTTTATGTCACAGTATTTTACCTTTGGTGTGGCAAATGCAAGTTCCTGAATTGCATTCATAGGTATAGGCTCTAAGGTTTAAATGATCTAACTAGGAAATTCCTGAAACGTGAATCATGAGTTAGAATTATATTTCAGTAAAGTTCCCTGAAAATAAAGAAAAAAAATAAATTCTATGCACAGTTAGGTAAAATATTTTAAGAGCTCTATTCATGACTTACATGAGTAATATTTTATGCGTAATAAAAGAAACAGTAAAATGTTTTTTCCAGTTTTTCTTTATGGTATGTGTGTGTATGCACATAAGCACACACACATATAAAGAATACTCCTTTTATAAAACTAAGAGCAAGTTTAACCTTTAGAGATCATTTTGAATTTATAGTATCCTGTGTTTGAATTTCAGAAAAGTTACACATTATTTTTCAGAAAATTTTTTCATCTTTCTTGCAGAAATACAGTGCTTTGTATGCTAAATTGTTTTCTGCTTTTCTTAGTTTACTTTTTTTGAAAAGTGGAGTTTTATTCCTATGATCCTGGTCGAGTATTTTATCTTAACAAATTCTAGATGGAAAAATAGGTTGTGAAATATTTATCAAAATAGTCAAATGAATGATAGAATTTTGATAAAAGAGCTCCTAAATAGGTTTTAATAACTGCATTAAAGATATATTTAGAAATAGAAACTTTATTTAGGACAAATATAGATTCTCTTTGTGTGTTACTAAAATATTTAATGAATGAACTGAACCTGAGAATGGAACTGGAGACTATTGTGCTAAGTGAAATAAACCAGTCTGCAAAAGACAAATACTATATGATCTCACTTATAATTGGAATCTAATGAACAAAGTAAACTAATGAGAAAAATAGAACCAGAGACATGGAAACAGGGGAGAGACTGAGAGCTGTGGGCAAGGAAGAGGAAGGGGGGAGTGGTGGGAGGAAGGGGAAGGGACTAGTCAAAGAACATGCGTGAATGACTCATGGACACGGACAGTAAAGACAGGATTGACTGTGGGTGAGAGGGGTGGGCTGAGTAGAGGGGGGCAAAGGAAAAAAACTGGGACAACTGTATTAGAATAAACTAAAAAAAATAAGAAAAGAATGAATTGAATCTGAGTTATAGAAAAACAGTGGAAGCCCAGTGATTACTTGGTGGGAGAATGCAGTCCTTTTTATGATTCAGATATCCCCACTGAAATGTTCTTAGTAATACGGAGTAAAATTTCTCAGATCCTAATCACTTTATTTAAAGTAATACAAAATTAAAGTCATTCCTTAGCTTTAGCTAACTAGGGTCCTGGTAAAGCCATTATAAATCTTTATGAAGCAAGTCAGGGGCATTTGTAATTATGTGAATTTCCTATATTAAGAAAGGATGACAGCTTTTCAACCTTTTATTCTTGGTTTATTTTTAACATGTATCTATATGAAGATTAAATTTACACTTAAATATTTTGTTCTAGATTATAACGACATTCAGTGACTAATGCAATTTACCTCTTTTAATAGGTTCGTGTAAATTCATTAGTGTGCTTAGGAAAGATTTTGGAATACTTGGATAAGTGGTTTGTACTTGATGATATCCTGCCCTTCTTACAACAAATTCCATCCAAGGAACCCGCAGTCCTCATGGGGATTTTAGGTAGCTGAAAACTTAATATCATTTGATACTACTTAATTGTTTACAGTCATGGAAATAAATTTTTCAATCTATAGAACCATTGTACTCTCATGTATTATATATAGCATTCAGTAATTGAAGAATGGTGGGATAAGTGCCATGATATAAATTTTCTTTGTGTTAATTTTATTTGTTTATTTATTTTCTAAATTTATTTATTTTTAGAGAGAGGGGAAGGGACAGAGAAAGAAAGGGAGAGAAGAAGCAGTGTATGGTTGCCTCTCACATGACCCTCACTGGGGACCTGGCCTGCAACCCAGGCATGTGCCCGGACTAGGAATCAAACCGGGGCCCTTTGGTTCCCAGCCTGTGCTCAATCCACTGAGCTACACCAGCCAGGGCTCTTTGTGTTAATTTTAGCAAAAGCAGTAGAACCTTGACATTTACAAAGGAATAAGACATTTGGGAATCCTTACTTCACAAACACCATGATAGCATATAGTTTTCTGCATAAAATGGTACCAAAAAAGAGGCAAATGAAGTTACTTGAAATACTGATACTAGTCTTAATAGCAATATCTAATATTCATTTGATATGCAATATATGAGGCACTATGCTAAGTATTTTCTGTATGTTATCTTATTTTGTGCTCTCCAAAATCCAGTGAGAAATAGGTACTATTATTTCTGTTTTACAATAGCAAACTGAGGCTCAGAAGTGAAGTTATTGAAGGTTACATAACTGATAAGTGATAGAGCTGATTTTCAATTTAGGTATGTTTAAATCTTAACCACTCTGATTCACTGTTAAGTGATTTGCTGATGAAGCATATTAGCCTTACAGCACGTTTTATTCTATTAGCATAATTACAGATTACTGTGTCAGGAAACTCTGAAATTGTTTGTAAGCAGAGCTATGAGAGTCCCAGTCTGAAAGTGCTAGGGCTCTGCCATATTAATAGAAGCAGGCACAACTAATGAATCACAAAAACAATAAAGTTCACTTTTTACTAAATTCAAAGTTCTTTGTTAATTTTGAAGAAAAACTACATTACTAAGCCACGTATTTTTAACAACTATAGTGTCTAGTCTATAGACCGTTCTTAGCAAATATTTGCAGGAATGGTCAGCAAGTAATTTATTGTGGACCTCTGGAGATGTAGGACTTTCGGGATATGGTATGAAAGTTTTGGGCTCAAAGAAATTAGTCCTCTTGAGAAGGAGTTTGGCATAGTGGAAAGAGCCCTAGCCCCAGTCTGTTTCTTCATGTATCAAATGAGGATAAAAGTAACATCATTATAGATGGAGGGAGTCTTAGGAGAATTCAGTGAGACAACTGAAGAGAAAGTAATTAGCATAGTGCCGAGCAAATGCTTGTTTGAACTTATTCAGTAAGAGTTCTCAGTTAAGTTATTCTTTAAGTATATGCAAGTAAGTGACCTGTACATTAACAGAATAATAGGCGATGGTATGCTCTAAAGATTTGAATTATATACAAAACTCTTACAACACAAAAACAGTTAGAGAATGAGGAGTAAATGTGCTCAGCTGACCAAATGAAGGCTTTGTGGAATAGGTGTAACCAGCAGAGTCTTGAGGTCCCAGTGAACAGGTGAGACAACAGGGGAGGATTGTGTGGAATTTAATTAAATTACTAAGGTTCAGATACGTTGAGTGTCATTAGTTAAAGATGTGAATAAATGTGTAGGAGTGTACTTACACACTTTGAAATAGATGTCTCCATTTGAGTGAGAGGTCTGAAACGTATACTTAAATGTTTTCAGGGTAGCAGGCATTCTGTAGCCTTACTGCTGCACTGTAATAACTATACTTAGTTCTGATAGGCTTTTGATTTTATTTACTATCATTAAAGGTGTTCTTAAACTAAAAGAGTACAGGATAAATATGTCATGATGTTTAAATCTAAACTGATGATGAAGCTGAAATCATTCTGATCCATATTATAAGCACTGATAAGGAAAAATTTGTAACTATACTAATTATCAAGATATTTCATGTAGATGAACTATTTTCCTAATTTGTGATATTAAATTATACAGTTTTCTCATTCTTTTCTGTCAGGCATTTACAAATGTACTTTTACACATAAGAAGTTGGGAATCACCAAAGAGCAGCTGGCTGGCAAAGTATTGCCTCATCTTATTCCTCTGAGTATTGAAAATAATCTTAACCTCAATCAGGTAGGAGTAGTTTTGTGCTTTATTCAATTTATTCAGCTTATTGTTTATTGGCATTAAACATAGAAATATATTACGTATAAGTATTGGTAAAACAAAGAAAAACATGTCAGAGTTACGTGAACGCTTGTGAGTTGGAAGTATGGAGTACGTGAGGTGGAAGGGTGGATTACTGGTGGCTTCATTGGGAGATAGGAAACAAGCAGAATGTTGAAAGATGTGTAGGATTTGGCACTGCTTCACATTTGGGGCTGGGAAGTATGTATGAACAAAGAAATATGAATGTAATATGTCTGAGGTATGTATTCATTATTGCCACATAGCAAATCACTCCAGACTTGGTGGTTTAAAACAACAAGCACTTACTTACCTCAGTTTCTGTGGGTCAGCCAAGCCAGAGCATGTATTCTCTGCTTAGTTTCTCTTATTATCAGTCAAAGGCCGAGTCTCATCTGAAGGCTCAGCTGGTGTAAGCATCTGTTTCTAAGCTCATCCCATGGTTATTGGTAGGAATCCTTTTGGGCCATTGGACTGGGGGCCTCAGTCCCTAGCTCCCTCTTTCTTAGCTGGATACCACTGTTAATTCTTTGCTTCATTGGTTTCTCCAACATAGAGACTTGTTTTATCAAAGCCAGAAAAAGAGAGAATCTGCTAGAAAGGTGAAAGTTACAGTCTTACAGTGTAATCAAGAAAATGACATCCCATTACCTTTGCCATATTCTGTTGGTTACACGCACCTCACAGGTCCTACCCATGCTGAAAGATGAGGGGTTGCACGAAGGTATGAGTAGCGGAACGAGGGGATAACTGGGAACCATTCCAGTCTGTCTGCACTGGGAATGAATAATCCAGTTTGAGTGAGCGATACCTGTAGTACAATAGGGGAGTAGTGGGAGAAGGATAAATTGATACTAGAATAGGTAGATTTTAAATACCTATGTGATTCAGGTATTTGAAAATTTAAGGGTGTCGTAAATTCTTGAGCAAAGGGCTAATGTGTTCAAAAATTATTATAGAATTGCCTCTGCATAACTCTCTTCTCTGTAGTTACCACAGCCATGTACTTAGGTGCCTGGCTCTCCCAAAGGCTGGTTACTGTAGCTTATTCTTCATTGTGTCCGTGGCAGTTAGTGCAGTGCCCGAACCAGAAATACTTACTGAGAGGAAACTGGAGGTGCAGACTGATGATGCCCTTTGTTCACCACAGAACTGGTGTTTAATGAAGTACGATGGCAGCGACTGGGAGGGGTCACTGTTGAACTGAGAGTGTCAGGAGTGGATAAGCAGGCAAGACTTGGAGTGAAGGACTGTAAGTGAATTAGAGCAAAGCCGGGAGTTAAGAGAGCTCTGGGCGTAGGGGAGAGTATTGAGTTAATGGAGTTTTCGAACTCCAAGGGAAACGTGTGACGTAAGTCTGACCCCAAACTTCACGGAAGTAATAGGGTTAGCCTCTGAAAGTTTGTGTTCTTAGATTTTCGTTTTTGGCTTGATAGTTTCTTCATATCTTGGATGACATGATTAAAGTTATGATTGGCAAAAAAGAGACAGTGAATATTGGGGAAGAATAGGACAATTGTATGTTCAAGAGAGTCTTAACTTTCAATCATTTCTGTTCTTAGTTCTTATATTTATGATTTAGAGTGTTTAAAAATATCCCCAAATGCTTATTTTAGGATACATAATTTTGTTTGAAATATGATGTTAGTGTTCTTCAGCTTTATGGTTGATTTTTTTAGGGGCCTGTTTCATCAACAAATATTTTGATTCATATCTTCTGGTATTTTAGAATAGTTAGCATGATCTACCTTAGAGTGGTCTATTTTCCTATTCAGTTTATGGACAGGGTCCCTAATTCAAGACTGCCCTCTTCTGTCAGTTTTGATTGAAAATTATCTAAGTGTATTATGCAGAAATGATTAGGTAGCTTAGGAAAATATATTTGTAGCATTTGATTAAAAAATAGCAAATTCTGTGTAGCAATCAAAACACAATCACAACGTATGTTCAGGGAGAGTTTCTAAGACCACCCCCTGGTTCATTGATTCACTAGGAGGATTCACAGGCCTCAGCATATAGTATTCATGGGCGATTTCTTGTGTTAAAAGAATGTAAAGCAAAATCAGCAAAGGGAGAAGGCTCACAGGGCAAAGTGGGGGCCAGAGATCAGGCTCAAGCTTCCAGAGTCATCTCCTGCTAAAGTCACAAAGAATGTGCTTCATTTCCCCAGTAATGCGTTGTGACAATATGTATGAAATGTTGCCAACCAGAGAAGCTCATTAGAGACTCTGAGCCTGGAGTTTTTTTTTTTTTTTTTTTTTTTAAGATTTTATTTATTTTTAGAGAGAGGGGTAGGGAGGGAGACAGAGAGGGAGAGAAACAGCAATGTATGGTTGCCTCTCACATGGCCCTCACTGGGGACCTGGCCTGCAACCCAGGCATGTGCCCTGACTGGGAATCGAACCGGGACCCTCTGGTTCCCAGCCCACGCTCAATCCACCGAGCTACACCAGCCAGGGCTCTGAGCCTGGAGTTTTTATTGGGAGCCGATCAAGTAGCACCCTCTGCCTGTCACGTACTCAAATTCCAGACTCTGAAAAGGAAAGCAGGTGTTCAGCATAAAGCATATTCTTTGTACAGGTTCCAGGGGTGTCCAACCTGTGGCCTGTGGGCCGCATATAGTCTAAGATGGCTGTGAATGCAGTGCAACACAAAAATCATAAATTTACTTAAAACATTATGAGAATTTTTGTGATTGTGTGTCTCAGTGTATTTAATGTGTGGCCTAAGATACTTCTTCTTCCAGTGTGGTGCAGGCATGCCGAAAGGTTAGACACCCCTCGTAGGCGTCATGAGCCACTACATTGGTTAGTGGTGGGAACCTCTTCGTCCCTGGACACCAGCCAAGGGCCAGCCTTGTAAATAGGCCTTTCCAAGGAGAACCGCTCAGGCCTACGCTAACTCTTTTTGCACTGGCTACGTGCAGCAGTATGGATGAATCTCACAAACATAACGGTGATCAAATGAAGGCAGACACAAGAGGATGTACTGAACGATTCCATTTATATAAGTACGAAAACAGTCAGAACTACATGCTAGAAGCCAGACTAGTGCTTCCTCAGGGTGAGAGGGTGGTAAGGGACTGGAAGAGATCAGAAGGAAGCTGATGGTGTTGCCAATGTTCTGTTTCTTCATAAGCCTACTGGTTAAATTCATTTTGTGACTTTCTGAGACGTGCACTTATATGTATACTTTTCTGTTGGCATGTTATATTATACTTCATTAAAAAGTTTTAAAAACAAATTAGCAGAGAGTCGGTCATTGTAAAGAAACATGCTTTTGTTACTCCGTGGTAAGACGAAGGGTAAGTGGATGGTAGGGCACGGTGAGAGGCAGTGTAATGTGCGGTAGACAAGAGCAAGACTGTGGAGACAGGCAGGATGAATTCTGCTTGTGCCACGTAAGTTATTCAATGTCTTTGAGAAAGTTACTTTCTCTCTTGCTGAGCCCGAATTTCCTCATTTATAAAATAGAAATATTAAGAGACCAAATTTGAAGACCTGTGAGGTTAATGAAATAGTGTATGTATAAGCACCCAGCCCAAATGTGCAGTTAAGAGATTTGGGGAGAGGAAGAAGGCAGTTCTAGATTTTTTTCTGTAATAGATGGTATTATTCAAATAAATTATTTATGATGATCCTAAAGGGCACTATACAAATATTTAACCACTACATTAAGACATAGTGTTAGATTTACTTTATGAACTTTAATTATTAGATTAGGTACATGCAGTATTTCTGACTTTTCAGAAAAACAAGTTTTATTTTGGCCAAACATTTTTATAATAATCTGAATACATGGTAATTTTTTATCCATTATTAAGCATATTGTTTCTAGATGTGCAGAAATTTACATGGTCAGTTTTGGATTATTCTAGGAAAACCAATACATAATAACTGCTGGGGATGAATTTATATAATAACCCTGAATAATAGCTGTTAGACAATCAGGATATAAAATTAATTAAGACATGTTTTCTGGAACTTAAAAGGTCATCAATTATGTCACCACCATACTAAGATATTATAAAAGCTTCCTATGATATGCTGAGTTTCAATATACTTTTTTGTGACATCAATGGTATGAATGGGCCATATTCAGGTAAAAATAGAGAATATTATGATTTACTTGCTGAATTATCTTATTAGTTAACATTTGTTGCTAACGTGAAACATTATACCATATCTGTTTCTTGTTATACCAGTTCAATTCTTTCATTTCCGTCATTAAAGAGATGCTTAATAGATTGGAGTCTGAACATAAGACTAAACTGGAGCAACTTCATATAATGCAAGAACAGCAGAAGTAAGTAGGTTGCATGTGAATTGCATGTGGTCTAGGTGTAAGATTAAAATGATCTCATTATTAATTTTTTGGAATATGGACTAGAAAAATTGATGGCTTTCAACCTGACAAAAAATTTCCAAGATATTAAATTGAACTAAGCTAAAATGACCATTGTTGAAAATCTAATGTAATTTTTGAGTACCAAAGTATAATATGAAATAATCTTACCATTTCTCTATGTAGAGAAAATTCTGTTTCTGAGAAAGTCTCTTGTTAGCATTAGCCACTGGCATTGTAAACTCAGGGTACTGGGTATCAAGAGTACCACTTATAAATAATTTTCAAATCTGTAAAACCCTGGTGTTTTGATTTCTCCCTTTCTCTTTTCTCTAATCCCAGAAACATTTATTGAGCATTCATTTTATATTCAAAGAAAAGGTGAAAATTATTCACTGGAGAATGCCAGTTTATTTAAAATCAAATCTTCGCTATATTCTTTGCCCCAGGGCTAGGGGTGTGCGGGGGACACATGGTTTTAGGATATCTGTTAAAGTCTACCCCTAAGCCAGAAGACTCCTGAAAATCAGTAAAATTGATATGAACCATAGCAAGGTTACTAAAAAGAAACTTTTTAGCTTCTACTCCAATGTAAGATGAAGGCTTATGGAAGTAAATCACACAAGGTGTATTACAGAATGATGTCAAATAGGCTTTGGATGCTCCAAGTATTCTCTGATGTATATATTGATATTTATGTTTGGTGGATTGACTATATAAACATAGAAACCCTGAAAAATAATTTTAAAAAATTTATAACAGAAATTTTTAATATCTAGTATCTGTACTTGCAGTATAAATGAACCTTCTCCTTCTTCCAACCTAAATCTTGTCTTTTTTGCAAGGCATGGATCGGATCCACATCACAGTGTTTATAGCATTTATTGTTGAGAGTGAACAGGTTCTAAACTTTTTCCCATATTATATCTTCTCTCTCAGTGTATAAACCGACGGTTAGAACCTTGCTTGCCTGGTTTTATGGCATCCTGAGTAAATTTTCCAGTAAATCTCAACTGTTGAGTTAAAAAAAAAAAACAAAAAACTTGTATACAAATGTTAATTTAGGGGGCAAGCAGATATTACTACTAGTAAATAATGAAAAAGATTTATAGAGTGACAAGTGAAGTTGCAGTGTGTTTAGGTTCTAATAAATGTGGATGAACAATTTTTAGTATGAGTATTTAAAACTATGCATTTCTTTTTATTGCTTTGTCATACTTCTCAATTTTCCTGCAGATCTTTGGATATAGGAAATCAAATGAGTGCTTCTGAGGAAACAAAAGTTACAAATGTTGGGTCTCAGGTAAGAAGACATTTAGATTATTCAAGTTTCTGTAAAAAATGCTTGACGTTGTGCATCATTTGTTAGGGGGAGGGTTTTGCTCTTTGAGAAGTAAAATCACAAATTTTTTTGATGTCCTTTAAGCAGTTGACTTTTTTCTATTTTGTCAGATTGACAAAGTCTTTAGCAATATTGGAGCAGACCTTCTGACCAGTGGTGATTCAGAAAATAAAGAGGATGTGTCACAGAATAAACATAAAAGAGTACGTTTCTTCACTACAGTTCTTTGTATTATATATGTAATAGGACTTCCTCTAAACAGATTTTTGTTGGGAAATAGTGTTTAGCATCTTAACAGAAATATTCTTCAGTTAGTTTTTGAAATTTAAAAGTTATCAGTGGAACATGAGCTGACCCATGTTGAGAATAAACACACTTAAGATTTTTAGTTGCTTTATTGCTCGACGTCCCACATGGTAACGTTTCTAGATTGCCTGACTCCTCCGTTCGTTCTGCTGTGCCTTGCCAGTCACAGCCCTTCGTCATTTCTGTGCCTCTTTTATGCTTCTGATTTCAAATAATAATAAACAATAGAATTATACTTTCCAATTGAAATATTGGTTAGCATCCAATATAAAAGAACCCTTCAATTTTGAATTTCTGCTGAGAGCAATTTTCTTTTCTTCATTCAGCAAATAAGAGTACCTGTGTGGGTAAAGCCATGGAGCTACTGGACATTGTGGTTTACAAAACTGTAAGAGAACATTCTGTGAGTTTATAGTTTAGCAAGGTTGATAAAAGAAAAAGACATCAAATTTGGTGCAGCCATTGTGAAAGAAGCTGTTTATTTCTTCCCTGGCTTTTTGATGAGTTCCTAAAATAATTTTGGAGTGAGATATGGGGGTGGGGAGACCCAAAAGAACAGGAATTATTTTCTGGAGAGTGAGCCCCTTGTAGTACAGGCTTTCCCTGCTAGGTGAGTGTTCTAGGAACCCATCTGTATCAGTGTACCAACTGGCATTGTTGTGAGAAGCTGCGTTCAGCTTCAGTGAAATTTTTTTGAAGACTCTTTCAATGTGTTTGCCCATTTCATGATGGGTAATTTAAGAGTGCACCTGCCCACGCTTTGCTGAATGGTCAGCAGTTTTTGACTGAAAGCAGCATAACCCCCATGCCCTATCCTTCATATTTATCTGATATTGTCCCAAGATAACTTTTTTGTTTCCCTGGATAAAAAAGTCCTCAAAGGGAAACATTTTGCTGATGTGGAAGAAGTGAAACAAAAAACGGCAGAAGCACTAAAAGGCATCAAAATTGACAAGTTCAAACAAGGTTTTGAGCAGTGGGAAAAACGTCTAGATAGGTATTATTACATCAAATGGAGAGTACTTTGAAGGTGACTGAAGTTTAAACATGTAAGAATAAATACACGATTTTTTATAAATTCCAGGTTTTGGGGGGTCACCCCTCAAAGACTAGAGTTGAATAAGAATCTCCAATTTTATAAAATAAAATCACCTAATCATATTTCTCATTGTCTGCAAAAATATGCTTCTAATGAATGGTTTTAAAATAATTATTTTCATATTGGAAATATTTTAGTACAAATTCTGTGAGTTTCTACCTAAAGTTAATCATTGTCTGAAGTTTGTTTAAAGTTAATTGAAACATAACATACCTGTTGGAATCACCAATACAGGTATTGTCAAACATACCAAGACTTACTTTACAAAATAAGAAATCTGCTGTTTTTCAAATGGAATTATGATGTTGCCAGTTACATTTTTATTTTTATTTTTTAAGGCATCACTTACACTTGAAGAAAAACAAAAATTAGCAAAAGAACAGGAGCAGGCACAGAAGTTGAAAAGCCAGCAGCCTCTGAAACCCCAAGTGCACACACCTATCGCTCCAGTCAAACAGGTCTGAGTTCATTTCTTTTTTTTTTTAAGCATACCATTCTTAAGGAGTAAGGTAGTATAGAACTTGCTCTTTTGGGCTTGTATAATAATGTAAGTAAAGAATACTTTACTATCCAGTTTCTAAAAAGTAAGGGCAGAAAGGGTTTTCCAACAATTCCTCAATAGTCTGCCTGGTGTATATGTTTCAAGATAATGCTTGTTACCAATAAGGAGGAAGCTAGATGAACAGGACAGGTTTTTTTTTTGTTTTTTTTTTAAATATTAGGTGTTATGGTGCTAATTCAACACTAATCACTTTGAAATGATCAGGAATATAATATTCATGCATTTATGTATTTTTAAACAAAAAGTAATTTTCAAATTTTGGCTTTTTAATTATAGTTGAGTTTGTAACTTGATTAGGAGTATTTTTTATATGGCCTGACCAGTATTTACCTCCTATTATGTTCTAGACAATGTTATAGGTGCTGTTACTGTGGCAGTGATTAGTGCCCCTGCTTGTAGAGAATTTACATTCTCACTGGTTTCAGAAATAACTTTTTCTTCAAAGCTTTCTTGAAATTATTTTTTGTTATCTCTTCTTAACCACTGAAATTCTGAGAAAATTGTTTTTGTGTGCCAAGAGGCAGAATCCAGAATATTTTGTAGTTACTTAATAATAGAGAAAAATTTCCACAAAATTTTGATAAAGTTAAAAATATAAAAATGATAAAGTATCCTTTTTTGTAATATGAATTTACTAATGAGAAGAATATAGTTCTATTTTGGGGAAGGTGGGGGAGACAATATTGCATTTGAGTTCAAAATTAGTGTTCCCTGGCAGCAAATTGTTCACAAATGTTCATTTGTAAAAAACATACAGAAATATGTACCGGCCAGTTGGATTTGGCCCCTGGGCCATGGTTTGCCAATTTGGTGTAGACTGTTGAGCTTAATTTTAACTTGTCCGTTATAGTATATTCTGTCAAGTGTTTATTAATTATAAAGTAGTTTGGAATTCTTGGAGATGAAGTAATTCCCTCATGTTTTTCAGACTAAGGATTTGACAGACACATTGATGGATAATAACATGTCATCTTTGACCAGCCTATCTGTTAGTATCCCTAAAAGTTCTGCTTCAAGTACTTTCACTTCTGTTCCTCCCATGGGCCTTGGCATGATGTTTTCTACACCAGTTGATAATACAAAGAGAAATTTGACAAATGGCCTAAATGCTAACATGGGCTTTCAGACTTCAGGATACAGCATGCCGGTTAATCCAAACCAGAACTTCTTCAGCAGTCCAAGCACACCTGGAGTGACCACGATGCCACTGGGAACGCCTTCTGCTTTGCCAAACTTCAGTGCTGTGGGGGTTCCTCCTGCTGGTGGAAAGCAGACTCAACAAAGACCCACGGATATGTCTGCTCTTAATGATCTCTTTGGCCCTCAGAAACCCAAAGTTAGCATGAACCAGTTGTCGCAACAGAAACCAAGTCAGTGGCTTAATCAGTTTGCACCTCCTCAAGGGTCTCCAGGTATGGGCAGTTCAGTAATGGGATCACAGATGAACATGATAGGACAATCTGCCTTTGGGGTGCAGGCTAACCCTTTCTTTAACCCACAGAACTTTGCACAGCCACCAACTACTATGACCAATAGCAGCTCAGCTAGCAATGATTTAAAAGATCTTTTTGGGTGAGGTGTATTGTCCCTAATTTTGAAGGATTGCTTCAGTTTTAATCATGATGGGTGAACTGATTACATCTTTATATAGATTGCTTGGAGGAACTACTTCTGTGGGAAACTGAGTGGTTCTAAGACAGAAGACACCTGTTTCCATGCCAGTATAGTGGTTGTATGAACTTCTATAAGAGTAGAAGGCATTTTTAAAGCATTGAGGATTTTTTTCTCTCTTACCATATTCTCTTCAGGTTTTTAAAAGACCCAACCTGTACTTATCTGAAAGAGAAAAAAAAGATACTCAAGTATCTTGAATAGCAGAATTTTTAAATCAAATGTTTATTTTGCTTGAAAACCTGGTATTATTTTAAAAAATCTAGTTGATGGTAATTGCAATTTTTATCTATTAAATACTACATGGTACACAGTCTGCCTTCACAAGTCATTAGTTTTCATTTTAATATGTGATAAATCTTGATGCTGTGTTAATTTGTTTGCATTTAGTATGACTGAATGAGGAAATAATAATAAGCAAAACCAGAAGGGATCAGGTCACTTGCTTTTTCCAATCTGCTCCGATGAACTGATGTTTAGTACAAAAGACTGAGCAAAATTTAATGTAATGTTGATTTCATTGGTTCAAACTAAAGGCATTATCAACCATCTTAAATGCAAATTAATCATTGTGAATTATATTTTAGCATGGTCTGCCTCAAATTGTAATGTATTTTTTTTTTTTTTTTGCATTTACTTGGATATACTTAGAATCACATTTTCCTATGGTATCACAGACAGAAGAGGTATGTACTGGTTTGTACAGGTATTTGACAAAGCCCTCTGATGTGATTTCCCTGACTGCTGCCTTCATATTTCATCTGAATTCACAATTCTGAGGTTGCAATATACATGAATTGCATTTTCAAAAGGAGATTTGTAAGACTTAAACTATATTTAATGAGTAAAGTTTTGAGATTTCTGCTGTATTGTTTCAAATGTAATAAACTTTACTTCTATAAAAATGAGCAGTTGTATCTTCTGGCTACCAAGAGATCAATTTTGAGCTTACCATGATAAACTTTGACCTCACAACTGAAGTTTACTTCTTTTCTAATAATATTTTTCTTTGATTTGCTGATTAATCATTCAATCACAGATGGAGCCTTATGCTATAAATGTGATTTGTATTTTGTTAAATTATATTCCATCATTATATGATAACTTTAAAATCTTTCAGGGAAATATTTATGTATTCTAGTTGCTGCCATAGAGTTTGTGGTTTTTTAAATACCTAAAACCAGCAATTATTTGAAATAAACCATATGCAGTTTAGTGTACTGATACTGTTTATTCATTGAAATATATATGTATACACACACTAAATATATTATTGAGCACACAGAACTTGATTATAAAGTGTACTTTGATGCTAATTTTGCTGGCAGCATTCAGTAAGAGAATACTTTAAAAAATAAAAAGTCAGCTTTACATCTGGTTTCTTTATGAGCTATATACTTAGTTCCACGGTTTTAGAGAAAGGACTCATAGGATTGCTGAAGAAATAGCCGAGAAATGCAAAGCGCCGGAAAGATCCAAGTATTTTGACAAATACATTCACACCTTGACCAGATTATATGTTTGTAACACAATAATATTTCTCTTGAGAAAAGTTTACATGGAATAAAATTGCTTCATGTTACAGTTTTTCTTTGTAACAATTCAGTAGTCACTGTTTATTAGGAAATTGATTTTTATTTTGTAAAATACTTTGATGTCAGTATGTTGAATCCTAGTTAGAAGGACAGCTTAATATAATATGTATACTTTGAACTTCTAAGTATAAAAGTAGGTTATTTGAAAAGATATGGTATGTAATTCTTAGGTAATTTTCACATCTTGAAATTTGTTTCTTTATTGAGGTATGGTGCTACATTTTTAGAAAAATTTTCCCTACACTTTATTTCCTCAAAGGTACGTTACTTAAATCATTTCAACAATTGAAATGTTACCATTGCCTTTTTCTGTTGAGAAATTGCCTATGAAAAATAGTTCTATTTTTAGGCTTGTATTTCTATGTGAACAGAATTTTCAAAGTACTAGATCACCTTAACAGCTATTTTCGATATTGACAGCATTTAAGTTCCTTATGCATAGAGTAGAAGATTGGTAGGTTGAAAAGTACCTGTAGACAAAAATTACAGGAAAGATCCTCTTTATTTGAATTGGCTCTTCTAATCCTGAAGTGCATGATATATGTAGAGGACATACAACAGGAAAGGGAAACTGACTGCGTACTTGGTTTGCTTTTGTTTTTATTTGGAAAGCTATGACCTTCTTTTCACCTGAATAAGTTAAGGAAGTAGTTTTTTGTCCTGTTGTTTATTTTTTTAACCTGTAAAATACCTCACATGGTTGCTTTTACGTATCAAAGGAAAAGTATATGTGAAAGAACCTGATAGTAAGCACAGAGTATGCACCAAATAAATTTTAGCTTTGGCAAAACATTCCATATTAAGTTGTGATTTCATGCTTCGTGATTTACTGGTCTTGAAATAAATTTTAGAGCAAAGCAAATATGTAAGAATTCAAACCACTGTGTAGGAATTTAAAAGATTACGTCAGTGGCTTTCAAACTGTAACCGTGACATTCACTAAGAAATGTATCTTATAATGTAAACCAGTATGTAAAATACATACTGGAAACACAAGTTTCAGAAAACGTCTTGAATTTTTTATTCTATACTGTTTATTTGGAAAAAAAAAAACTGGTTACAATCTCTAAAAGGATTTCATGTTATAGTTTCAATAAAAGTGAAATAATTCAGCCCTATGTTTCTCTAAGCAGATGTAGAAACAGGGCCAGGGATTTACACTTTACACGGCCTTTCCTGAATTGGTCAGAGCCATGAAGAGAAACTAGATTGTTTTCTAATCTGCAGTCCCATTCCCTCTGCTGTGTCGCATCCTTTATGTGCTTTATTGTTTTGAATTCTTCTGGAGTAGCTTTGGTAGAAACTGTTTTATGTAGCAAGTGTGTGTTCAGGGCTGATTGGTTACCATAAATACATTTACATTGGAAACTGAGGCAGAGGGAGAGGACAGAACAAATGTTTAGTCGGAGCCTTTGGGCTGCTTCTCTGAATTGTGGGTGCGAGGGCTGGGGGAGCCAGGTCAGCAGTGCTCGCAGGGTGGAGCAGAACTAAAGCATATAACCTCTGGGAGGAGGAGGTGCTGTGCAAAACGCCATTTCACCAACATGGAGTTTGTTGGATACTGGAGACTTTGTCCAAAGCAGCCAAGTTGTTCCAGCTACTCTGAGGATTTAACTACCTGGGGTGCAAGCCATGTATGTGATTTTAAATTTCCTACTATCCACATTTAAAAAAAATTAGGCGAAATTCTAACAATGTATTTTATTTAATGGAATAGAGACAAAATATCATTTTAACATGGAATTGATAGGAAATTTAATGAGATATTTTACATTCTTTTGTATACCTGGCCCTTGAGATCTAATCTATATTTTGTACCTCAATTCCCTAGTCACATTTTAGATGCTCAGTAGCCAGTGCGACTAGTGGCTACTGTATTAGGTAGTGTAGGTGTATATGGAAACTGAGTAGCTAAAAGAGTGAATGAACTGTGGTGATTACGATCTTACAGTCTCCCAGCTCCAGATCCATCCCTCTGCTTTGTAACACTGGAGTGGGACTCTAAACTTGTCTGCTTCACCCACTTGACAGAGCAGCAGGCTCCATAGATAGGGCCCTGAGGTAGCACTGTAAAGCAATAGCAGCTAGAAGACACTTTACTCTGGGTTTTGGTTCTCCATTTCCTTTTGTAGGAGCCCAGGGGCCCTAGCAAAGGAACTCCAGCTTACTGTGCCTCGGGCCACACTGCCAGCCCCGAAGCCACTTTGGAGCACCTTCTGTGAGCGGTTGCCATGGTCACTTGGCCATTTTGTCAGGCAGCGTCTTCCCACTCTGGGGCCTATTCCCTCTGACAAGCCCCTTCGGACTGAGTGGTTCTGTGGACACTACACCCTTTCCAATGAAGTCGGGCACTCAGCCTGGGGGACTGACTGGTGAGGAGGAAAGCCTCTCCTAGTCTTCGGTTCCTTCCTTTTTTTTTTTAAACTTTCAGAGATGGTAGCTGCTTTTTTTTGCAGCTGTTACTTCTGCACTCCTCCGAGTCCTATTTTATCCTTTTAAGTAATCGATCACCTTCTCATTAACAATTATTAAAATATTCCTGTTCAAATATCTGGCGTGGTTTCTGTCTCCTGACCTCACCCTCTGATACACTTCTACTCCTGAATCTACTACGCTATTTTCTTTTTCTTCTTGTTTTTAAATATATTTTATTGATTATGCTACTAGAGTTGTCCCATTTTTTTCCTCCACTTTATTCCCCTCTGCCCTGCATCCCCCCACTCCTCCCACTAACATTGTCCCACCTTAGTTCATGTCCATATATATATGTTCTTCAGCTTCTCCATTTCCTATACTATTTTTAACCTCTCCCTGTCTATTTTCTACCTACCATTTATACTACTTATTCTCTGTACCTTTTCCCCCATTCTCCTCCCTCCCCCTCCCCACTGATAACCCTCCATGTGATCTTCATTTCTATGATTCTGTTCCTGTTCTAGTTGTTTGCTTAGTTTTTTTTTTCTTTTTAGCTTCAGTTGTTGATAGTTGTAAGTTTGTTGTCATTTTACTGTTCATATTTTTGATCATTTTCTTAGGTAAGTCCCTTTAACATTTCATATAATAAGGACTTGGTGATGATGAACTCCTTTAACTTGACCTTATCTGGGAAGCACTTTATCTGCCTTTCCATTCTAAATGATGGCTTTGCTGGATAGAGTAATCTTGGATGTAGGTCCTTGCCTCTCATGACTTTGAATAGCTCTTTTCAGCCTGTTCTTGCCTGTAGGGTTTCTTTTGAGAAATCAGCTGATAGTCTTATCGGAACTCCTTTGTAGATAACTGTCTGCTTTTTCTCTGGCTACTTTTAAGATTCTCTCCTTATCTTTAATCTTGAGTAATGTAATTATGATGTGCCTTGGTGTGTGCTTCCTTGGGTCCACCTTTTTTGGAACTCTGAGCTTCCTGGACTTCCTGGAATTCTATTTCCTTTGCCAGATTGGGGAAGTTATCCATTATGTTTTCAAATAAGTTTTCAATTTCCTGCTCTTTCTCTTCTCCTTCTGGCATCCCTGTGATTCGAATGTTGGAATGTTTAAAGTTGTTCTGGAGGTTTCCAAGCCTCTCCTCACTTTTTGAATTCTTGTTTCTTCATTCTGTTCTGGTTGAATGTTTACTTCTTCCTTCTCGTCCAAATCGTTGATTTGAGTCCTGGTTTCCTTCCCTTCACTGTTGGTTCCCTGTACATTTTCATTTAATCACTTGAGATACTTTGCATAGCCTTCACTTCTTCCTCTATTTGGGGATCATACTCAACTATTTCTCTGAGCATCCTGGTTACCAGTGTTTTGGACTCTGCATCTGATAGGTTGGCTATCTCTTCATCTCTTAGTTCTATTTTTACAGCTTTGATCTGTTCTTTTATTTGGGCAATTTTTTTGTCTTGGTGTGCTTGTTACATAGTAAGGGACTAAGCCTTAAGTACTCGCCAGGGTAGGGCAACCCACATTGTCTTGCTGTATGTCGGGGAGGGGGTCTGAGAGGGAACAATGCTTGCTCGACTCTCACCCTCCTTTCAGTCATTTTCCCCGCCACCCACAAGCAACTTTGGCCCTTCTGGTTCTGATTCCTGGGTGAGTGGGTTTGGGTGCATTCTAGGGCGCTGTGGGTCTTTCCAATGAACTCTCCTCTGAGGCTGGGAGTTTCTCCTACTTGGGTAACCCCCACAGATGTTTATAGTTGAAGGTTTTGAAGCTTTATTTTCCTGCTCTGGAACCCTGGGTTGCATGGTCTGTCTTACTCCCCAGTTGTTCCTCCTGGTTTATTTGCATGTAAATGTGGGACCGCTGCTCGGCCAGCTGCTGTCTCACCAGCCCCAGTCCTCCAGCCGCTGCCTTGCTGCAAGTCCTCTCCACCTGGCTGCCTGTCTCCGCCCCTCCTACCGGTCTGGATGAATGTTCTTTAACTCCTTGGTTGTCGGACTTCCATACAGTTAGATTTTCTGGCAGTTCTGGTTATTCTTTGTTCTTAAGTTTGTTGTCATTCTTTTGGTTGTGTGAATAGGCAAAGTGTATCTACCTATGCCTCCATCTTGGTTGGAAGGCTCTTCTAAGCTATTTAAAACTAGGGCTGTACTTAAGCTGCTAGCAAAGGCCATATGGAATTGCATGTATATACCTAGCCTATGTTAAAAACTTTCCTTTCTTGGGAGTTCTTTTGAAACGTGCCTGTTGAGGAAATACAGTTTAGCTAACTTTAATTGTACCTATTTGATGCCATTCCAATTTTTATCTTTCTTTTCTACTTTTTGGATACATTCCTTTGTGTAATGGCCTAGATTGTTAGGAAAGCCAATGGTTGACTTTCATAGAAAAGTAAATGAGATCGAGACTTTAAGGTCTAGAATTTGAACATAGGGATCAACGTTCATGCAGGTCTCTTCCAAGCCTGTGTCCTTAAAAGCTTGCCAGGCTTTCTACGTTCAGTGGCCAAATGAAAGTCAGATGTGGGGCCTTCCATAGGCACACTAGCAGCGTGCAGAGTGCATAGATGTTGGAGTCAGATAAAGTTGGGTTTTGTTTTTAAGGTTTTTTTTTTTTTTTTAATTCAGGGGAGAATTACAGCATTTACACTATAGGGATAGGGATACATTTATACTATAGGGAGGTGGGGCAGGATGCTTTAACTATTGTCGTGTGTTGGTATAGATCCAAGATTGTTTTTAAGAAAATCTTGTCTCTACCGGAGGGTGCTCTTAACATCACTTTTGTGAAGCGATGGAAGGGCCTCTGGTGGGGGCGGTATGCTCATTGGATGGCTCCAGCTTCAGGAGGGGGTACCGTCTCTGCCCCAGCTCCAAGGATGACAGGGACCTGCCCGTAATCAGCAATGACGCCTGTACTCTACGTACTCATCAGAAAACAACCGTTAACACTCTCGCCCAATGTTCGAAATCTCATGTTTGAGAAATGTTTATGGAAACCAGAAATGGAATAATCCAGCTGTTTCTCTTGAAATGGAGCCTCCTGTGGCGACCTTCGTGCCCGGTTGCCACGTTTGGGCCACGCATCGCGTTCCTTTCCTTAACTTTGGACTGTGTTGCAAAACCGGCGTTCGTGTCAGGAATGACGTTGGTTCACTCTAACATACAATAGCTCCTTTGAGGACCCACAGGAGAAATTTCAGGGTTCAGTTCAGGAGTAAATGTGCTTTTAAGCAACTAGTCTGCCCTTTTAAAATCTCTAATGTAACAAATCGCATATTGACAGTTGGGCACCCGGGCAAAGTTGCAGGCTACCTGCAGCAGATATGTAGGAGGTTAAAAATACTCATTGTTTGGCACTTACCCTTTGGCTTTATCTGATTTTTAAAATTCTTATGTTTCTTTTACTCTGATTTCCTTTTTTTTCTTTTTCCAGGTTTTGTATCATGTTCTTAGAAAGTCTCAATTTAGAATAAGGTAGAGTAGAAATAAATATATGGAGTGAATGAGTTTAAATCTTGTTTTTCACCAACCAAATTAAGTTTTTCCAGCTATGCAATGAGGACCACTCTTTACCTCATTAGGAGTAAATGAGGTAAAAATTGTGAGGCACCTGGCAAGGCTCCTGGCATGTGTATCTCAGTAGATACCCCATCTTTTTATGGTGGACCTATGTGTCTAAAATAAAACCTGCTTGAACGAAGAACGGATATCTCACCTAGCATGATTTGAATACATTTATTTTTCAGAAAAAAAAGTGAAAAAATAGGGTTTAGGCTTGGCATTGTGAGATTCTTGGGACAAATAGTAATGGAGATATGGGCCTTAACCTCGAGGAATCTGCGCTGTGGTTATAAAGGTAGCCGAGTAAGCAGACAAGTTTGGGACAGTGTGATATGTGCCGTGACTGGTGTGCAGAGGAGAGCCGCCCCACCTAGACTAGGGCGTTGGGAGGGCTTCTTCAGAGGACTTGGGCCTGAGCTTGACCTTGCCAAGAGCCTTTTTAAAATATTTTTTGATGCTGTCAAATGATTACTTAGGAATCACACTTTCCCAAATTAAATTGGACACACTGGAGAGGGAATTAGAGCAGGTGACTCCCAAGGTCCTTTTGAATTCTGAGATTATATGAAAGTGCTTGAATTAAGGCAAGTCTGGCCAAATGACTTGATTACCAGGAAAGGTGGAATTAATGTCAGCTGCTTAAAACACTTCCTATTAGATGAAGCCAGTGATGGTGGCAAGGCACGGAGCAGAATGAGTAAGGATAATATTTTGTAGCTGATAATTTATGCTTCACTGGACATTACAGAAATTTAAGAATCCACACATACAGGCTTAATAAACGTAGGCTGAATAGATCAGTTTATTCGGGGTGGTGGTGGGTGAGTGCCTGGCGTAAATGTATTTAGTGTATAAACTACCAGAAGATGTCACTGTTTCCTAAGTAATGGTCCATTTATAGCCACACACGCTCCCCTTTTCAGGTACATTTTTTGAATGTTGACAGGCTGTGACAGGTTGCTAAGAATATGTGGCTTCTCGTATTTAAACTATGAAAGGATAAGGCCTCGCCAGAAACACTTGCCCACCATGTGTAAGTTTGTTTCATCTTAATTCTTGATGCCCAAATATGAACCCTGCTCACTTCTCTATATGCTGAAACTATCTGGACACTCCGACTTCCACCTGCACTTTTCAAGAAAAGTAAAGGTAAGAAATTCTCCAAAACATGCTCTGATCTTGACTTCCTCCCACAGTTTTAGGTTGCATTATGATGCAACTGTATTTGTTAAATTATCAGATTTTCCAGGGTATTTTGGCCTTGGACACAACCTAAGAAATCCTTGCACCTCTTTCCAAGTCACTGTTGGTGGCATTAAAGCAAAACGGAAAGTGTTTCCATACTGCAGTGACACTGAGTGGAATGAACCAGTATGTATCTCCCCAGCTATTCACAAATAGGGTCTTCGGACTAAGTCTGAGCCAGTATGTACTCGGTAACCACACAGTAATATATGTTAAAGGAAAATAAATTCTATTGTTTTTACAGCCAGAGAACAGACTAAAAAACGGATATTTGGATGTCTTATGTTGGGGGCAATGGGGAGTGGGATTCTCCAAGATGAAATGATAAATAATCTATTACAGGCAACCAACGACAACCAGCAGATGAGGGTGTGATTTCTAGTCCAGCTCTGCCCAAATATTTCAGAAGAACTAAGTCCATCCGTCACACCATGAGTAAAGGGGGGGAGTCTAGGTAGTTATAAGTTTCAAAGAAGCAATGAAAAATGAAGTTAAAAGTGATTCAGAAATATAAGGAATCCAGATACTAAGTAAATCCCTCTAAGAAAAATGTAAAAATGCTTAGAAATTATTCCATGCTGTGTAAAGACATCCTATATTTTTGTGTTTTGATTGAATTTCTTTTAAATTTTTATTAATGGGGAAAATGATACCTAATATCTAGACAGTTACAGTGATAGACTGGAAATGGAACTTGATATATGTTTCTAGTGTGTTCATGTATGTGACCATGTTTATAAAGTGTCACAGAGGTGTTTTATTTATTAAAAATAGTATAAAGTTGTGTCCTAAAATAATTTAGGAACAAAGCCAAATTAAATTCCAGGACCCAACTCAGAGTGAGCTGAAAGGCAATGGGACTAACAGTGCTTTGTTGTGAACTGGAATGAGTGTGGTATAATGAAGTGAGCATAGTAATCGGATGGTTTTACATCCTGGCTCCACCAAAAACTGTATAACTTTGGACAAGTTCTTGAGTTGGAGCCTCAGCTTTCTGATATGTGAAGTGATGATAATATCTGGTTATTCTACTTGTCATGTCTACTTTTTCATTCTACTTTATAAGAATGAAATGAGAGAGGAAATTCTAGTCAGGAGGACAGATAAGGAAGCACTTACAATAGAATGGGGTAAAGGTTCCCACTCACCTCTCCTTAGAAAGGATGTTTTGTTTTAAAGTGCATTGCTTAGGTAATTTCTCTAAAAAAGCTGTTAGATGCTTTTATTTTATTTGTTCTTTTTATTATTGTTATTCCGTTACAGTTGTCCCAACCTTCCCCCTTGGCCCTCCTCCCCCCAGCCCACGCCCGGCTCCCACAGTCCATCCCCACACTGTTGTCCATGTCCATGGGTCACTCATACATGTTCTTTGATTAGTCCCTTCCCCTTCTTTCCACCATTATCCCCCTCCCCCTCCCCTGGCAGCTGTCAGTTTGTTCCATGTTTCCACGTCTCCAGTTTTATTTTGCTCATCAGTTTATTTTGTTCATTAGAGTCCTCTTATAAATGGGACCATATGGTACTTTTGTCTTTCACCTACTGACTTATTTCACTTAGCATAATGCTCTCCGTTTCCATCCATGCTGTCACAAAAGGTAGGAGTTGCTTCTTTCTTTCTGCTGCGAAGTGTTCCATTCTGTAAATGTACCACAGATTTTTTAATCCACTTAGGCTGTTCCCAGCACTCGGCTATTGTAAATAATGCTGCTGTGAACATTGGGGTGTGTAGGTTCTTTTGAACTGGTGTGTCTTACCAAACTTGGGTGGATGGTGGCAATCTTAACCCAGAGGCTAATGCATTGGTGTTTTATGTTAACCTCTCTCTTTTCAGTTACAGTTTACATTCAGTATTACTCTGTATTAGTTTCAGGTGCACAGCACAGTGGTTAGACAGCATGTCCTTAGAGAGTGGTCCCCCCCGATATTTCAAGTGCCCATCTGGCCCCATACATATTTTCCTATGGGTTTGCCCTCCTTTTTGGACAAACTTTTTAGTGGAAGCAAGCAGATGAGTGTGTCATTGTAAAAACCAGCTCAGTTGTATTTATTTCTGAAATGTTCACAGTAGCTAGCACAGGCGTACCTATAGTTAGGTGCTCGCTGACATTGTGAAAGGTGGAAGGATTCTGAGTCCACCTTTCTGAGTTACGTTAAGGCAGTCTCTAGTGCCTGCGGTGGGCTCATAGGGTCCCAGTGTCCTGGGCACCGCGATGGTACGAGCTCGGGAGATGGGTTTAAGGATCTAGACCCAGATCTCCGCAGCGTACCTTGGACAAAATTGAGTCATTACACCTGCTTGTTTTGTTTCACAGGGTTGTTGTAAGAATCAAATGAAATACTTGAAAGTGCTTCATGTCCAGGGTTGACTTAATAAAAATGAATATTAAATAAAGGAGAAGTGCAATGAAAAACAAGTTTTCGATAGATTCCAGTTAGTAGTAATGATAGTTACCAACAATATTCAAATTTGAAAGGCTTGAGAGAAGTCGTAGATAGAAAGTTCTGTGCTGGTCTCTGTGCTCTGGGGGGAGGGTAGGAGTATGGAGCTGAGTGAAGAAAGGGGTTGCCTGGAAAAGCTGCTCAGAACCCAGGAGAGAAGGAACCTTGTCTCCTTATGAAGTTTCTTACCAAAAAGTAACCAGTTTGGGCATTAACTAGCTCTAAACCAGGTTAAAATTTCCCACCTAACACTTTGATTGCATTAGATTAAATTATTTTCTTGTATATATATTATCTTCAGGTGGTTTGGGATTTGTTTGTTTGCTTTTTCTTTTTTCTTTTTCTTTTTTGGTCTGGGTAGCAGATTGGAATGACTTGGCTTATAAGCAGCCCCTGAGCTCCACTTTTTTCACTGTTGGAGACTGGATTCCTCATCAAATGGTCAGGCTTGCCTGTGGGGTGTTAGGCAGAGGCAGTATTGATATTCCATGATGTGGGTTTTAAATCATTGCAGTAGTCAGAAGTCTTTACCTCTGAGGAGCAGAGTAAATTAAAAGAGCAATTTGCTGTAAGGATGCAGGTGTTTCATGAAACTCCACAGTTGGGCAGCGGGGTCTGGACAGACAGGGACTGGCAGGCCATCAGATACACAAACACCCTGAGCCTGGTGGTTTCACTCGTCTCACTCTTTGCCAGACCAGTGTTCTCTGCATCTCCAGTAAATAAAGTGAACTGTGGCCACCCCACAGTCAAAGTTCCAGGGTCCTGCGAGATTAACTAGCAGTTTTTCAATTCCAGTGTTGTTGCCGGGAGAATTGCTGCCCACTTACTTTCCCCTGCCTTTGTTGTATTTGATATTTTGAGATAGGAGCATGTTCTAACGAATGATAGAATGCTCCAGATCGTTGTTCCACCGTGTTTTCTACCACCTGGCAGACTACCTGCCTCTCGGAAACTGTGCAAGCTTCTCCCAGGCACCATGCTCACACATGCAAGTCTCTGCTCTCACGTTTTTTCCTTCTGTTTGCCTCACTTTTTCTTATCCCTGCAAGCTTACACCACCCTGCCCTCATCTAGGTGGCCCCCTCCTGCTCCCCTAAGTCAGGGGTCCTTGCCTGTGCTCCTGTACCCCATGGGTGGCACTCACTGTGACGGACTCGCTTGTTTTCTGGTTGGTTGGTTTCTTCAAGGGGAATATCACAGTAACCATTATCACCAGTGCCTCCAAAGGGCCTGCCACATAGTAGGCCCTCGAAGAAAGATACAAGTGAATAAGTGAATAAAATGATCCTCAGTTCTGAAAAGTCTGGCTTTATATTGTTTCCACTATCAACGGCTCTAGAGTGGAAGTTAAGGGTACAGGCTCGAATGCTAGACTTCCTGGGTCTGTGTCCTCTCTCTGCTTAGTTTCCTAGCCATGTGAAGTTGAGCAAGTTCACTTAAACTGTACCTTGGTTTCCCTATCTGTAGATGGTATAAGGATAGTACCTACCTCGAGGAGCATTATGGGGATTAAATGAGTTAAGTGCTTCAAGTCTGGCATCTAGAAAGTGCTCCATAAATGTTAGTTATTATTATCATCAACCACCTAAATCACCACCAAAAACTTGTCGATTCAGATGTGTTCCCTAAGCAATACATTCTGCAGGGATGGTTAGTGCTCTTAGCAGTCATTGATCCTTAAGAGAGATTCATGTGGTCTTGGCCAACAGTGCTTCCAATTTTTGCTCTGGAAGATTCATAACCTAGGGGTATCTGGGAATTGGGGAAAGGGTGCGAAGCCCCACCGGTGGGTGCTTTCTGTCGCAAGAGAGTGTGTTTATCCTATTTTGATTGCATTTGGTTTTAATGAATGAGCAAGCTTTTTGGAGACAGGTAAGGACCTGGTGGACTGATCTGATGTGGGATTTCCTGGGGTCGTAGCATTCTCAGCCCTGAGGGTTTGTGGAGAGCAAGGGATAGCCAGAAACTATCCTTTTAAACTATCCTTTTAAAAGCACAGGCTGAACAGGATTTTTTTTGTAGAAACGGGCAAGCTGCTCCTAAAATTTATATGAAAATGCAAAAGACTTGGAATAGTCAAAACAATTTTAATAAAGGAACCACATTGGAGGACTTTCATTTTCCAATTTCAAAACTTACTGTAAAGCTGCAGTTAAGACGTTGTTGCACTGGCATAAGGATAGACATAAAGATCAATAGAACAGAGCTGAGAGCCCCAAAATAATCTTTGTGTTGATGCTCAGTTGATTTTTGACAAAAGTGCCCAGGCATTCCATTGGAGGAAGAGTAGTCTTTCCATGAAATTGTGCTGGAACCACTGGATGTCCACACAGAAAAAGATGAACTTAGATGTTTACCTCACACTGTCCGCAAAAATGAACGCAAAATGGATGGTAGATGTAAGGGTAAGAGCAAAACCAAAACTTTTAGAAGAAAAAGATAGAAAATCTTTAAGACCTCAGGTTAGGCAATAATTTCTTATATATAGGAGCAAAAGCACAGTCCACATAAGAAAAAAACAGCTAAGTTGGACTTCATTGAAATGAAAATTTTTCGCACTTCAAAATATAGCATGAAGAAATTAAGCAGCAGACTGAGAAAAATATTGGCAAATCTGATAAAGGATTTATATTGAGACTATATACTCATATACCTCAATAACAAGACAAACATTTAAAATGGGCAAAATATTTGAATAGTAATTTCATCCCCAAAAGATAGGCAGATGACGAATACGCACATGAAAAGATGGCGGCATCACGTATGGGGGCATCATCCTGCTGCCCGTTAATGTGGGAGCAACATGTGGTCTTTCACCCCAGTCCAGTGGTGCCAGGTCCTGTGGGGCAGAGGACAGGTGGCTGGGAGGTGCGGGGGTTGGACACCCGACCTTGTCTATGAGGGTTTCTAGAGGACGTGATGTCTCAATGAGACTTAAGAATCCCTCGAAGTTACCCCAATGGAGGGCAAGGAGAGCTGCCCGCGCAGAGGGGACAGCTTGAGCAAACCCTGGGGTTGATAGGGAGCCTGCTGAGTTCAGTGAGGTGCTGGTATGACGAACAGAGTGACAGTCAAGCCTGGGGTTCCCCATGGAGCACTTTGTGTGCTGTGATAAAGAACTTGGATTTATCTTGAGGACCATGAGGACCGGTGAAGAGTTCGAAGCCGGTCCAAGACCAGCTCAGGTATCTTCAATTAGATTGTCCCAGGGGCACCCGTGCATCACGCCTGCGGAGGTCCTTCCCTGTTGATCAGGAGCAAATACATGTCCTCCTAGATATCTGTGGCCTGTGGTTTGCATTTAGCCTCCTCCAGAACAAGCGTTCCTCCAAGGACCACATCCACACTAGTGTCTGGCTAAGAAACTGCTCACGGCTCCCACGAGGAGCCTCAGAGGCATAATGGAGTGGCTGAGAGCCTGTCAGCAGGGCCAGATCCCAGAAAAGCAGAGGACTTGTAAATGTTTCATACACTCCATCCTGGGTGTCTGCTCTGGCTGAGAGCCCATTAATAAGTCCCAGCGGCTGAGGGGCAGGTATTGTGCTCGTTACTATAGCATCACCTTGGAAAGGATCACTCAGTGATCACAGCCAAGCTGAATGAGGCCGGAGGGGGATGTGGTCAGAAGCAGCAGGAGGGGCTGGAGATAGGCGCTCATGCTGTCGCTGGTCTCGCTGGTCTCAGAGCACCTTGCGGGTTGGAGCCCACTTCAGCTTCTCCAGCTGCAGCCCAGGGAAGGAGCGAGGCTGCACGCAGCCTGAGACAGCACCACAAGCTGCTGCTGAGCTTGGAGCTTTGCAAGGGACTGAATTCCCAGCCAGACCTCCCTCGGCCTCTTTATTTGAGGGGTGGAGGGTGTTGTCTCAACTTGAAAGATCTGGGCTGAGTTTCATCTCCTTTTTGATTTTAAGTAGTTAACCTGCAGGAGAACTGACTTCGAAGTATTTGTCAAGGGAAGCAAAGTGGTCCCCACGCTGGAAATGAGAAAGGATGACAGTTTCTGAGGCTGACTGGTAGCGGCTCAGCTGTAGGTGTGTCCCCCATTCAAAATGCCGTTTAAAGCATTTGATACCTTCAAAGAGAAAATTCTGAAACCTGGAAAGGAAGGAGTGAAGAATGCCGTGGGAGACTCGTTGGGAATTTTACAAAGGTAAAGTTTGAATGTAAACTTTAGATTTATTTCAGAGTAGCTTCACATTGCCAATGCTTGAGAGATTTTGCTTAATGTTTTTAAAGCCGTGTTTTAATAAGGAGAAGGCGGGTTAGATTAGATGGCTTCTGGAGCCTCTTGCAGCTCCCACATACTATGCCAGGGGAGAAATGGATGCATCAAAAGTATACGGTTGAATTAGGAAAATGCCAAGACATGCATTCTGCTTATACAGCAGGATTAGCACTTACTAGACATGGTGATGTTATATGTTGTGTTAGAAAAGACTCATTGAATTAGAAAGACTACATTGAATTAGAAAAGACTCAGGAAAATAATATTTCTTATTAATCCTATAGGAATAACAAATATGGTTATGCTTTGAGCTGAAAGAATTTTTAAGAATTTATTACTTCATTTTTTATTATAAATGAAAATAAGATGTTTGCAAATTGTTTAGCTTGTTGTGTGAACTACATAAAGTGTTTCCTGATTGTGCAGTTTTCAAAGAGAAGTGTAGTTACACCAATAGTTTGAAGAAGGTAACTGGAAAAATTAGTGTTCTTTAAAGCAGAAAATCTTACAGGATTACAGTGGGAAAATGTTAAGTACTATCATTGAATTGAATGTTTTTGTCCAAACAAAAATATAATTTAAAAAAAATTAAAATATATTATTATTGAAAGGAGTTTGCCATAAATGAATGAATTGATATGATATTTTAATTTTTGATTTTTAAATAGACATAGTAAATGCCTTTCTAGGTGTTATTGATGAGTGAATAAGCGGTCCTCACATATAAGGCAAAATGACTTCCTTAAATCTCTCTGATATAAATAAATGTGAAAAACATCCTTGCTAGGATTTTTATGTGTTTAAATGATTATTTCTAATCGTGATGAGTGAAAATGTCACCTGGCATCTTCTTTTAACTTTTCTGTGTTATCTCTTAAATTTAAAAATGTTAGCATTGAAAGGACTATTTCTGGGCACACTGAGATTCGTTCCATTCCTTATGTTTTATGACACAGGGTCACCTGTCACTGCTAAATTTTTTTATTGTGTCACTCTCAGTGAGCTTTCACAGTCAGAAAACTGGGCTGGGCACTTTACTAATGTAGTGAATAAAAACAGAACAGTTTCCATCAGACCTGAATGATCATGTCCAGATGAAAACCTAGTTCGGTGAAAGCAGGACAGACCTGCTGAACAGAGGGCATGATTAAAATAACCTATTGTTTTAAGAGTGTTCATCCTTCTGCTGAGCTCTCCCCAGGTAACGCCTTATCATGGTGCCGTTCCTTTGATCGCAAATGCAAAAGGGAGGCACAGTGGCTTCATGGGCACATTCAGGTGATGACAAAGGACTCTGACAAAGTCGGGAATAAAAACCAGGACTTTGGACCACTGCCACCGTCATATCATCAAACTGCATCTTCCTTTCTAAAACACTTGACAAAGAGTACTTAGGAGTTTTCTTTTCCCACATTAACTTTAATTGCTTTTTTGAAATTTAATTGCCTTTTTTTTTTCTCAATAGGAGACTTCTCCTAAGAGCTGGTTTTGCTTCGTTTGATTGGATGATCTTTTTGAATATCCTTTTGTTTACCAGTTGGTTTACTTAGGGATATCACACAATTGGTGATTTCCAAGTTGTGCGACCTGCACCCAAAACTGAGCTCTGTGATTAGGACTCTGAACACTTGCCTCAGAATTGAATCACAGAACAACAGGCGAGGGGGTCCCTGTGCTTGAGAAAGGAAGTGCCCCAAATGCATGCTGGATGTTAGCATCATCATCACAGGTGTAGACTGACTTTAGCAAACCAAACTCCAGCCCCTCCTTTCAGGGATCCCTGCAGGGAAATTATTGGCCAAGGAAGGAAAACAAGGCACCACTTGACCAGCGATCTCAGCTGATCCTCTGCTCTAGGCTCTTTGAGTAGAGCTCCATAATTAGGGCTCCTCCAGCGCCCCCAGCCCTGCCACGCACATGGTGTTAACCGGAAGTCTCTAAGATAATTCCACATCAAGGGCCTGGCAGCTAGCAATGCACATTCCCTCCCTTGTTGATTTTTCCCATGAAGCCAGTTGACAGAATCCAACATAAAACAAAATAAAACAAAACACGAAGAAAGCACTGTTTTCTGTTTTGTAAGGGACCAGGACAAACGTACCGGACGTTAGGAACACTGACTTTCCACCTTAGCATACGGGGTAGATCACAGATGTTTATTCATGTTTGAGACTGAGATCATCAACTATGTGGAATTCTCGAGGTGCTCTTTAATCACGGAGCACTCCTCACGGTCAGAGGAGTGGCAGACACACAGGGAAGTGTTTGAAGTTGGCACTTGAGGCTGATTACAGTCAGGCATTGTTGAGCTTCCTTGAGAAGAGCCATTGATAAGAAGCAGCTGAACCATTTTATCAGCTAAAGGTACAATAATATTTTAGAACTGTAGAAAGAAAGATGATGCACTCACTGCCCAGTATTGGAACAGATGACATAGAAGGCATTACCTTTGGAAACAAATGTCCAGAAATTGATACACAGATTTGTCCAACTTAAATGACAACGTATGCGTCGTTTACTTACGGGGAATAAATGACATAACAAACATTATGTTCCAGGTACTGTAAACTTACTTAATTTTTTTTTAATTACTTTATTGTTGTTCAATTACAGTTATTTGCATCCTCTCCCTCCCTAAACTTACTTAATTTTAACAACCCTCCTTAGTGGGGCCAATCACGATCACAATTTTACAGATAAGGAAGCTGGGGCACAGAGAGGTTAAGTAAGTTTCCGGAGGTCACACAGCATGTTAGTGGCAGAGCCAGGTTTCAGACCAGACTTTCTCTGCCCACCTCTCTCAGTTATTACACTATGCTACCTCTCTAATCAAGTGCCTTTGCTCTTCTCACGTGCTGTCTTGAAATTTAACCACTCATTTAGGTTTAGGGAGTTACATGGTCTACAGTGTAGCCAGCAACCTCTGGATCTTAAGGCAAGTATGGGCTTTTCTCATAGGGAGACTAGGGGTGAGGGGGGAATCTGGTCTTTCAAGTACTTCTATTTTCCATTTAAAGATATGGAACCAATCCCTGGGTTGTACCCACCCTCAGCACTCAACCATTGTGTATTGAAACTCTGCACATGGTCTGCTTCAGGGACAAAGGCAGGCGTGTGAGCGGACTGAGATCAGGTGAGCCTGGTTCCTACGGCCCAGGCACTGTGCACTCTCGGCCCGCACAGCCTCAGGTAACTTGGTTCCGCCCTTGCAGCAAGGGTGATTCTCTTAACGCAAAGTCAGATCAAGTCTCTTCCCTGCTCAAAACCTCCCACGGTTTCCCGCCTCACTCAGAGTTAAAGCCAGTGTCCTTTCAGTGGCCTTCGAGACCCCACCAGATCTGGAGGGCTTCTAGGAGTCTCACTGACTCGTCTCTGGCATTCTTCTCTTGCTCACGCCACTCCAGCCACGCGCCGCACCCTGACTGGAACTCCCTGGACCCGCGCCTGTGTCGGCTTTTTCCCCAGATAGCCTGCCAGCTCACCCCCCTACTTTCTTCAGTCCTCTTCTCAGAGGTCACCTTCCTAGGGAGGGCTTTCCTGACCATCCTATTTAAAGATAAAGGTCACCTTCCCTCCTGCTCCCACCCACTGCCTGTCTGTCTTTGCTGCTTTGTTTTACTCCACCTCTCTCTTAGGGAGGGTTCTCTAAAAGAGCCCGAGACAGGGATTTGAATGAGCCTAAGATGTGATTTATTGAGGGGAGAGGGAGCTCTTTCTGAAAAGATTGGGAGGGAAGGAGTAAAACAAGAGAGGGAAGGAGAAAACCAAGCAAGGATGTGATCTCAGGTAATGCACAGGGGCCAGACCACCGTGGGAAGCTTCTGGGGCATTACTGGCGCTGAGCAAAGGGGCAGCCCGGTACATCTCTGTATCGGTCAATCACCGGGTGTGGGTGACCCCAGCAGGGGCAGGGGTTTACAATGGAGGCCACTTAGCAGTGGGCGAAGGGAGCAGCTGAGAGCTTCCAACAGCGCTGGAAGTGTGCTGGCCTGAGAAAAGGGACCCAGGGAGTGTGTGACAGTGTCTATGGCAGCCCACTCATTGCACCACTCAGATCTACTTGCTTCTCAAAATTAAGTTCGCTCCATCTGGGTACAGCTTCTCCAAGACTCTGTGGTCATAATTACCAAGGAACCTTCCAGAAAAGAGTTGGGATGCCCTCCAGCTCCCATGGCTCCCACCAGTCCCTCCATCTACCTGTTCTCGATTCCCCTCACTGCTGTTAGCTTCCCCGAGGGGTCTGAACCCCTGGTCAGCATATCCTTACCACACCGTGATTGCTGTGTTTAACTTAAACTAAACAAGGTAATCAGGAGATGCCCCACAGGGTCTGCCTGAGGTCCAAACATAGGTCTTCCTGCTGCCATGAGGAAGCAACGGAGCTAACCTCTCCCAAAGATGAGGATCAATTACTCTTGCCACTCTGGTGACCCCCGGCCTTGCTTTTGGTCTTGGCATGAGGACTCCAAGGTGACTGGGCAGCAGTCATAGCTGTGTGTTCAGTGGTGTTGCCACGATGTTCCAAAGTACAAGGAGTCTTTCTCAGGAGTCAGGACTTCCCGACCCACGGGACCTGGAGTTGAAGAGATGCGATGTTCCTCAAGTGGGTTACTGCAAGTGATAGTACTTCCACCCCTTGTTTTCAAAATACTGTTCTATTGTGCCTATTGGGGACAGAGCCCCATATAAAACAGTCGGTTTGTGGAACACGCTGCATCCCGAAGGACAGCACACTGCCCTCACAGGAAGTCCTCCCCGATGCCTCAGCTGCATCATTGAGAGGCTCCCGCAGCTGCGGCAGGCTGCCAGCCTCTGGCTGGTATGGTGGGGCCACTGGGTCCCATCGTCGTGTGCCCCTGCTGTCCTCCTTTGCCGTAAATTAGGTGTCTTAGTCTTAGGTGATGCTGGGTGGCAACCCATGTTTGCCAATCGGGATTCTGTAGATCCTCAGATAGTGATACTGGCCGAGACTTGCAGGCTCAAAAGGCAAACTCATACGTGGAATATATGTCAACCCCCATGAGGTTGAATTACTACCCTTTCCAGGATGAAAGGAGTCATATAAACAGTTTGCGGCCACGAGGCTGGTTTGTCTCCTCAGGGGTCATGCCGTAACTGGGGCTCAGCCCAGTTTCGTTGGTGACAGCTGTAGTAGCTGGATCTGTCCTGGCGAGTAGGAGCCCAAGCACAGCCTCCATCTCTGTTACTGTGGCTGCTCATGGTTCCGCTGCTCTAGAGCTGGGTGACTGAGAACAGAAGCTCGAGATCATCAACCAGCCAAGGCAGCCTGTCTTGTTGGCTGTTTAGTGCCTCTTCCAAGTGGAAGCTCTCCAGGGTGTGTCCCGTGCAACCCAAAGATCTCACACTTTGTGCGCACTCTCATAGGTTCACCCACATGTCTGTCGATTCCTGTGAGTCACTTCTCTCAATTGTCATTCTGACTTTGTTGCCCTGGTCTCTGTTCTTTTTAAAAATTGAATCTTTATTACATATATATTTTCCATTGTCATTTAGTCCCCTTATATACACTGCCCCCCCCACAATCACCACACTGTTGCCCATGTCCATGAGTCCTTTTTCCTTTTTGCTCAATCCCTCCACCCCGTAACGTCCCTACCCCCGTCTCTGATCTAAAAGGGCTGCTGCTGGCCTCTGCTACTCCAGGATTCTATCATTCAGACTGCCACTAGGGAGCTTTATTCTGCTACAGCACCTCCTACTGTCTTCAACCTGCAGTGCACAGCCACAGCTGAGCTTCTCGGTGGTGCTGGTGGCCTGTCCCCACTGCACTCCGTATTGCCTTGGTAAAGGGAGTATTAGCTCAGGCCTCCTGAGGAATATAGTTACCTTGTGGATTTGCTGGTCTTATATAGTAAATCTATTATACCATGTCTACTTCCTTGTGCCTTTCGATCCCTTTCTCTCTCATCTGCCATAACAGTTCTGACATTGCTCTTAAAAAACAACATAGTTACAGAGAGACCTATTTATTGAAGAGTATGGTCAACATTAAAAACATGTCATGAATTTTTATATTCCAAGTTACAAACATTGAAATTTTAGCTCAAGGAATAGAAGCCAATTTAATCCTCACTAATTCATCCATATGGTTCAGTCAAATTCAGTAACTGTTACAACAGGCATTAAAAATGAAATAAGCCTATAATTTAGGTTTATTGGACAATGAAGGAAAAGAGAAGAAGTGAACCCCTGGACCCTAGGGAGAATACTCTTGTGGCATCCTTGAGTAGTCTCTCTTCAAAATGAATATGAATGACAAGCAGAATGATGTTGGACACGCTTATCAAACCATGACCTGACTTCCCCACATCCCCATGTTCAGGTTCCGATTAAAATGGGAAGTCCCTCACAGTCAAATTGAAGGCCAGAAGTCGCTGGTAGTCAGATTCACATCAAAAGTGTGCTCTGCTCAATTACTGAACCACGAGAAACTCTCAAGTTATTTTTAAACAGCTGCTGTGGCCGTAATCTCTGACCACAGCGCAATCATGACTAGAAACTAGTACAAAATTATAATTAAAAAAAGAGTCATCAGGCTCCTCTCAGCCTCTCTACTCCGTCTAACCTTCCGAGAGCCACACTAGCAGCTCACTAGAACCGCAGCCTGGGCCTTTGCCAGGATGTCCCACCCTGCGTCATGGGAGAACTCCCCTCGTCAGTTTCCTAGGGCTGCTGTAACAAAGTGCCACAACCTGGGTGTCTGAGGTTTATTTATTTTCTCCCAACTTTGGAGGCCGGAGGTCCAAAATCAAGGTGTCAGCAAGGTCACCCTCTCTGAAGGCTCTGAAGGAGGACTCATCTTTGCTGCTTCCTCCCTTCTGGTGGTTGCAGGTAATCCTGGGCATTCCTGTGGGCGCGGTGCTTCAGTCACTGCCTCTGCTGTCACGTGGCCTTCTCCCCTGGGTTTCTGGGTCTACATGTTCAAATTCCTCTGTTTTCATAGGGACACCAGTCACTAGATTAGGATTCACCAAAGCAGGTCACATTCACAGTTGTCAGAGGTTAGGGCTTGAACATATCTTTTGGAAGGACACAATTCAACCAACCCCCCGTATTGACCAACTTTCTCTTATCCAACTTCATTAAACTCCTTCTCCTCTGGCACACTCAGGATCCACTCCCAGGCACACTTTCCTGCCTCCGGCTGGTAATGTCAATCAGATCCTGCTGCGTTGGTACACAACCCCCTCTTCCATGGGCAGACCCAGTACATGCCCAGCGTGGGGTTTGGTTCTAGTTATTGGTCTGGTGTCCAAGGAGGGAGGGAGACGTAGATTTTGAAGAGCGTCAGCATTGTCTTGTGAGTCACCTGCTGCATTTGAGGCTTTGCCAAATTTTCGAGTAAGGGGAGGAGGGACTTATATATACCTTCCCACGAGGGGAAGTGGCCACTTCTGTAGGTTCAGAGGGTTCTGAGGAATTTAGGGTGTTAGGTGTTTGAGTGCAGGTATCCCCTAATCCAAGCCTCAGATACCCTCTCATCCAAAGTTTTCAGGATCCCATTTCTTATCAGGATCTCAGCTTTCGTGTAAGAGACATGCCCAAGCTCAGAATTCCACCTTCTCTGGAGTTCTGCTATTTTTTAAAACTAAGCTTTTGTTCTGGAATTATTTTAGACTTACAGAAAAGTCGCAGAGAGAGGACAGAGATTTTCTCTGCATGTACTCCTTACTTGGTTTCAGCTAATGTTAACTTCTTACTTTACTGTTGTACATTTGTCAAAACTAAGACACCGACATCGATGCATTACTAATTAAATGTCACACTTTATTAACATTTCATTACATTTTCCACTGATGTCGTTTTTCCTGGTCCAGGACCCAGTCCAGGTACCACACTGCACTTAATCATCATGTCTCCTCCGTCTCCTCTGATCTGCGGCCGTCTCTCAGCCTTCTCTTGCTTTCCATGACTTGGGCAGGTTGGAGGAATACTAATTGGGTATTTTGTAGAAAGTCCTTCCGTTTGAGTGTATCTGATATTTTTCTTATGATTAGACTAAGATTGTGATTGTTTTAAGGAAGAATACTATAGAGGCGAAACGCCTTTCTAATCGCATCCTATCAGGGCGTCCATGCTATCCACATGACTTACTATTCGTGATGCTACTGGATTGCTTGGTTAAGGAGCGGTTGCCAGGTTTCTCTGCTTTCCATACTCTGTTCTTTGGAAGCAAGTCACTAAATCCAGCCCACGTTCTGAGAGGATTCTGCCATTTTTACAATAAAGTCTTGAGCCTGAACTTCAGTTCTGTCTGCCCTCCAACTGTGAGAGAGAAGGGTCTCTTAAAATGGTGACAAGGAAGCAACCAGCTCTTGCACTTCCCTTTAAACTGAGGATTGACTGTCCGAATCCTGTTCTTTTCTCTTTTCAAAGTATCAAAGGCATGTAACAATAGCCACTGAACTCCAGGGGGAAATCGATGTTTCTCCATACCTCCCCAGTCATCAGCGATATTGCATGGACCCGCACATCCCTTTCCACCTGCATTCCATCCCAGGTCACCACAGGTGAAAGTCAGCATTTGTACCAGCACCACATGCCGGGAACTGTCAGCACCTCACCTACCACCAGTGATGGGGTCCTCGTTGCCAGCCAGCTACTGAGAAATCACACTTCAAAGTCTCACTCTGAGAGTCTGCTTCCTTCAACCGTCTCTCAGGGACTCCCGGCCCCAGAGGCCCTGCCCACAAAGCAGGGCGCAGGGCCCCTCAGCGTTGAGACTCTCAGCCTTCTCTCTTCTAACCACCTTTTATCTCTGCTAGTCTGGCAGCATATTTTCTTATCTAGGGTTTATTTTCTCTCTTTTTCCAGCATTCCCCAAATATCTTTACAATAACCAAATCCTCTATGTGCTTCTTAAACCTTAGTGCAAGGACCATAGACTCGGTACCTACAAAGGAAAGCAGGACCTACTGTATTTTTTTAAACAAAGATGCACTTTACATATTACCACAGAAATAGCCCCCACTTCCGTGAAGAAACATGCAATATCATTCAAAGTTCTTAGTTGCAATCAACAGAATCTACTCTAGCTTAAGCGGAATGCAGTTTAGGAAAGCATGTTAGGATGCTCCACCTCCCAGAACAAGGCAGGGGAGAGGCTGTTGTATCACACCACCGGTGCTCGCCTCTAAGTGCTAATCATGATTTGGTCCAGCAGATCTGCCACGGTGGTCAGAGCGGGGCCCGTTGCCTCTCCACCTGCCCGCGTTTGCGTCGCCATTTCTCTTGCACAAAGCGTTCTCCTCTCGTTGCTCCCTTTACCATCTAAATCCCACTCAAGTGCTCCTGATTTATATACATTACATAGCAGTATCATAGCTACAAGGGAGCATAGAAAAAGTAATTTTCTGTGCCGGGAAGGCAGGGCTCAAACTTTTAAGGGGCAGTTGAGATATTGGGTATCTGTGAATGGCGATTGACTATGTATTGCATGTTTATTCCTAGTCTCATCCTTTTTTCTCTACTTCTGATAGAGATATGTGTACCCAACATATTTTCCTTTCTCTTCATTTTAATTGTAAGGAAAGCACCAGTGCAATTGTGATGTTAAATAGCAACTGAGTTCAGTGTCGGAGTGACAGTGGGGAGTGGTGGGGACTTTAGGAGACAGGAAGCCAGTGGAGCCAGGAGAGAATGTGGGTCTAATCATTCCAGATCTTCTGATATTTCAAAATAAGCCAGAAGGGTTATAATATGTGAGAAGATACAAACAGTTCCTTTTATAATTGACAGATAGTATTCAGTTTGCCCAACTACTTATTTTTAAGAAGGGAGTAAATTCACTAACTTGGACATACCATAATTTCGACCTATAGAAGTCCATGAAAAAATCCTATAATCTGGTTAAAAGACGGCAGAGTATCACCTCCTTAGAAGAACCACTTGGGGAGGAAAACCGACAACCCGCTGGGTGTGTGCTGTGATAGGAAGTGTACCTCCCTCCCTCCATGTAGCATTTTATTAAGACTTAGAAAAAGACGGAAAGGAAAGAATCTGCAAATGAATTAATTTTCTATTGTATATCCTTTTAGCAAGCTTCAGCGACACCAACGTTAAGGTCAAACCTAATGGTGAGCTGGGTTGTGCAATGCGGACGAGTCTATCGATGACCTTCGGGAGGAAACTCAGGGAAGCACACTGCTGCAGACACAGCCTCTGGTCTAGGGCCTGCATCCCACTTCGGATGACTTAGTTTCTTCACCTGTAAAATGGCACGATAACACTCCCGACCTCATGGGGCTCTTATGAGATTGAAATGACCTAATACCCCTCAAAGTGCAACACAATATCCAGCATATCAGTAATTTCAGCCATTATAATGTATTTTAGTAATAAGAATTATGATGGTAACGGTAATAACATTTAAAAAATGCAGGCTGCCTCCTACTTAGTGTTTCTCTATTCTTTCCAGGTACACCTTTTCTTTCTGAATAGTACATTTTGATTTTGTTTTAATCCTGAACTTCTCTCTGCCCATTCTGTTTCCACTGTAGAAAGATCGATGGGACCAGCGAGGAAGAAAATAACATTGAGCTGAATGCAGACGGGAGGCCGGTGCCGCCGTCCAGGCAGAGCGCCCCCCTCTGTGACTGCCAGTGCTGTGGTGCCCCCAAGCGTTACATCATTGCCATCATGAGCGGGCTGGGATTCTGCATTTCTTTTGGGATCCGGTGCAACCTTGGAGTGGCCATCGTGGAAATGGTCAACAACAGCACTGTCTATGTGGATGGAAAACCGGAAATTCGGGTCAGTGTCAGTCTGCAGTGGGAGCGCTTTGGGCCATTGCTGGGCAAATTCTTTACTATGTGAAAGAAAGCACTGCACCTCATCCACTGAGGCGACAGAAAGTTTAGAGGGGCATCCATGTGCCCGGCGATCTGCAAGGTGATGGGGGTAGACGCTGAACAGCAAGGGCTGGGCCCTTGTCCTCACAGAGACGTATAAGCAAGTGATGGCAGTCGGGGGCTCTAGGTGCTTGTTGGGGTGATCAGAATGCTCTGGGTCATATAGGTGAGGGGGCCTAAGACAGAATTTGTTATTGTGAGAGAATTCCCGGAGAAAGTGATGGCTGGACCTGAAGGGCGAGGAGGAGTTTGACCAAGAGGGTTTTGGTGGGGTGGACCGAAGAGTCTTTGAAGAGAAAGGAACAAGTGTCAAAGACTGCAGGGTGGAGGGAGGGAGAGAGGAATGGTGAGTTTAGAACTGAGATAAGAGTTCGTCTTTTCTGTGTCATGGCCCTCTTTTGGCAACCTGGTGAAGTCTTACCCTTTTCATAGCACTTCATGAACCCTTTGTCAAAATAACTTTTTAAATTCTTAAAATTAAATATATGGGATTATAAGGGAAAATTAAAACACAGATATCAGAATATTTAAAAATAAAATTGGCTATATAGAAACATCAAGCTTCTATCTCAACACATCAGATGACAAAATCTAGCAATAGGTCTCAACATCAGTGTAATTTTGAATTTTGAACTATAAACAATAGTTTGAGATAGTAACGGAGTCATAGGGACTGACAATACGTCTGTAGTTGTTCTACATTCATAATCACAGAAAATGCTAAATTTCAGTTAGAAGTAGTGGGAATTAAGATTCTGATGTTTTTCCATCCAAGGTCACAGATCCACAGGACTCCATTCCCAGAGTCCAGGTTGAGAGCCCCAAGAGGGAGTAGAGTGTGGGATGAGCGTCAGAAGATGCAGGCAGCAAGGTGAAAGGGGCCAGCTCACGTAGAGCCTGGTACGTTGTGCAGGGAGCCACAGATGGGCTTAAGGAGAGGCGAGACGATAAAATCTGTGCTCCGGATTGGTCAGAAGTTAGCGGTGATCTCCCAACAAGTTGGGATTGACGTGACTGGAAACACGAGGCCCCGGGTCAAGGGCTGTTGTGGTCATAAGCGAACACACTCTGATGTGACTTGCATGGTATTGTTTTTATGAATCACTGGAAAGATCTGGTTTGTTTCTTAAATAGTAGGTCTTGAATCATTGAAAAAAAATGAAAATATATGCCCGGTGGATACCCAATAAATACGTGTTTCATTGTACTGAACACATGCACTGGAATGACTCACGTGGAAATCCCTCCGTGGGCAGAGAGGCATCTGATAGTTGTCTGGTCTGGTCCTCACCCACAATTGGAAAAACATTTAGACCGGAGTTTCCCAAACTGGTGTCTGGCAAATCTCTGTTCTGTAGGCTGTGCTATGAAGAAGGCGCTGTGAGAAACGGGAGCCCTCGCCGTGCTGGGTTCCATGAGAAGCTCCAGGAGCAGCCGTGGAGTGCTGTGCTTCCTGGACTTGACTGCAGAATGCTTTCCTTCTGCACCTCTGTTAGCGTTGCCAGGACCAGTTCCTGCCAACCGCTAATTTGGGAAAATTTGATTTCAATGCATTAAAAAGAAGCCTTTAGTTGGCCTGTAGGATTTTTTTTTTTTAATCTAAGAGATTATTCTGCTAGAAGAAAAGAACTCCATGGAGATTCTTCTAACTAGTCTCTTTTCGATTTCATGCTGAAATGAACAGTCATTTCTTTTTAGGCAGGGGAGGGAGCACACTCAAGGTGTGGGGAGCATAGCATGCATTTTTTGAATAGTGATGTATATGAGCAAGGTTTCCGATCACATGCACCCTCCCAGCCTTTTGTGAGCGAGTCCAGATAATTAAAACTTGTCTGCTGAGGCCCAGATCACAATGAGATGCTGGTTTGCCTTTGTTTCCTGTAAAGATAGGCCTAGCTCAATGGAGTCTGCTCTGAGGCGTATGCGAAAGATATTTTGATAAACCGGAGGAACAATACTGGCGTATGCTCTCCAGTTTCTATGGTTTCGCCCTCTGGAGTCTTAGAGAACCAGATTAAGATCTAAAATATACGTTAAGTCGTCATTTTCATTGGCCTCAGAAGTAGAAATTGAGTAGAGTTGTGCTGGAGAAGTTCCGAAGCTCTGACGCCACTGTAATTGGTAGCAGGCCATTTCTCTTTTATCCAAATAGAACAAAACTTAGATATCAGCTGAGGGTGTTCCACCTACTGACAAAGATATTTCACTAACTGTATTAAGAAAGGCTCTGGATGGCTGGTAATTTTGTTTGTTTGATTTTTCATTTCATGGAAATCTAGATATTTTGCACTGAGATCATTTTAAATCCTCGTTGTTGAAAGAGTGCAAGAATTAAGCAGTATGAGCAGATAGGTCTTAAGAATGTGTGGCATGTATTCTATTACTACTGGTATAAAAGATAGTTTTAGCTGTTATGCAAATAGTCATTTGTAGTTTAATAATTATGAGTTTTAAAACATGTGAATCGAGCATATGGTAAGCAATAAATAAATCACTGAAGTTTGAGAAACTGCAGTTATTTCTCATTACCCTCAGGACAAGTCCAGACTCCTTTCCATGAATCGTGAGCCCTATAAGGTTAAGAGGATGGACTTTGGAACTGGCTAGACCTGGTTTCAAACTTGACTCTTGTTTATTAGCGCTGAGACCTTGAGCAAGTTGCCCTTGTGTCCTCGTAAGGGAATGCTGGTTGCAAAAGAATAGAAATTCAGTGAAACCAGTTCAAGTTCGAAAGGGAATATGGTAGGGCTGTAGGGGGATCTTGGGAAAGTGAAGGGCAGAGAGCAGATCTGCTGTGTAAGTTTGTACAGTCTGTGCCCTGGACTGGCGGGCCCAGCCTGAGCTGGGACTGAAATCCAGGCTGTTCTCCACCATGAGGAGGAAAAAGGGTCTTGATGTAATTCTTTCTGAGGCGTGAACAGAGGCCCTACCAGGAAGGCCAGAGCAGAGCCGGACCTCATGGGAACTAGCAAATCCTTGCTAAGGTCTCCAGTGTGCTTGCTCCTCGCAGTGTCTCCTCTGCTCCTCTTTGAGTCTGCTTCATTCTCTGGGTCTCTCCAGGGACCATTTTCTTCTCATTTCTATGGTTTCTCACTGCTCTCTGATGCTGAAGTTCCTTGAGCCTTTGCCTTGTCAATGAGACTTGTTTCAGTTCAGTACCTTTTGACTAGAGTCTCTGGGTTCGGATTAGAGAAAGAGGGGCAGAAGTAGAGGGGAGAGAGAGAGAGAGACAGGGGCTGTCTGGCCAAGTCCAGCCTCACCTCTCTCTAGTCAGATGTCCACTCAGCAGGGGAGAGGCCCATGGTACTGAGAGGGGCGGGATCCTCTTAGGACACATGAGCAGGGAGACAGGAATCGGCATTTCTAACAATTCTTTGCTAACGATCATTCCCCTTGTGAAATGGGAATAGAAGATCTGGTTTGTAGAGCAAATGAGATAATTTGGTACTAATATATTACGTACCTATCTTAGTTTGTTAAGGCTGCCATAACGAATGATCACAAACGGAGGTGGGGTGGTTTAAAACAAGAGAAATGTACTCTGTTACACTTGTGGACATCAGAAGTCCAAAATCAAGGGGTCAGCAGGGCCATGCTCCCCCCAAAGGCTCTAGGGGAGGATCCTTCCTGGCCTCCTCCAGCTTCTGGCATCTCCAGGCTTCCTTGGCTCATGGCGGCATCACTCCAGTCTCTGCCTGTCTTCACAGGGCCTTTTCCTATCTGTCTCAAATCTCCCCGTGCCTTTCTCTTAGGAGAACGCTTGTCATAGGATTTAGGGCCCAGCTGGATAATCCAGGATAACTCATCTAAGATCCTTGACTTTATCACATCAACAAAACCCTTTCCCAAGCAAGGCAGCATTCACAGGTCGCGGGGATTTTGTGTGTACATCTCCTGGGCGCCGTTTTTACTTCCTGATACAGTGCCTGACGCAGGGCTTGGCTTGCACCAATGGTTCATACTCGGGGCCATTGTGATTCTACTGGGGCTCAAGTGATGGTGAAAGTCAGTTCCCAGCAGGGCCAAGTGCTCTTCTTCATGTGTCATGTCCTTCAGAGAATGGACAGCAGCACCCTCCCCTCAGAGAGAAAGGCATGAGTAAGGGACTGTGTGGTTGGCAGTCAGCCACTGGATGAAGTGGATTCCTCTGCCTTGCAATCTTGGTTATTCTGTGACTCAACTTAGCAAGAAGGTCAAGTGTTTATAAGCAGCGGGAAGAACATAGTGTTTGGGGTCAGGCAGGTAAGAGGTCTCTATCTCGGCTTTCCCGTAACTAGTTGTTGTAACCAGTAACTTGTAACTAGTATGACCTTGGGCAATTAAGTTACTCTCCCTATACCTCAATTTTCTCATCTACCAAGAAAAAAAAAGGGGGGCTAATAATAATTACCTTTAGGTGTTATAAGGATTAAAGGAGGAAATACGTGGAAAGTGCCTTAACAAAATCATGTTTCTCTTCTGCTCCAAGCTTGCAATGGTTTCCATCTCTCTTTGAGCAAAAGTCAAGTCCTTAGAATGACTTAAAGGCCCTTCATCGTTTGAACCTTCTTACCTAAACGCCTCCTCTCCTCTCCCTCATTCATCACCCTCTGGCCCTACTGACATCCTGCCGTTCCCCGGATCCCCCAGATACCCCTACCCCAGGGCCCCTGCGCTTGCTGTGTCTTCGTCTAAAAAGCTCTCCTCTCAACGATGAGTGCACAACTTATTCCCTTCCTTTCTCTAAGGGCTTTACTCAAAGGTCATCTCCTCTGTGAAGTCTTTCCTGGCCACTTTATCTAAAATCGCACCCTACCTGATTCCTACCCAGTGTTTTCTGTCCCCTTCTTTGTGTTTCCCCCTCACCCTGTCATCCCCGATGACCATCTAACACAGTATGTACTTGTTAGATACTGCCATCCCTGCCGGTGTCTCCATGAAGACAGCAATTACTGCTGCTGTTCACTGCTCTGTCCCCCGTGCCTAGGACAAGGTGCGGCACCTGGTAGCATGAAATAAAAATGTGGTGAGCTGATTCGAATGAATGATTGTTACTCTTGAGTTTTAACTTCCCAATCTGCAAAATGGAAACTACAGAGTACAGGCCAGTGTTACCTGGGCTATGATCTCCTAGAAGCACAAGCAATTCTTATTTGAGTTGCATTTACGCTGCCTGGCACCTGACCCAGCACCCAGGAGGCACTAGGCGAATGTTGAATACATGAACAAATAAATAAGTAACATTTTGTGACAGGAAAATAAACTGTCATGAAAGTTAGTACATTGATAATGAAGAACCTTACCCCATCATAGGAACATCTTGTATTTTGATATCAGTCCTTTACAGAGCCATTCATGTATTCATTTGGCAACTATTTATATGCGCCTCCTATGCTCCAGATACTTGTTTTAGGTCCCAAGGTTATAAAGTCACAGGGACGGGCCTGTGCCCTCCGAGGTGCTCACCGCGAAGTGTGGGACGGGAGGTGGATGCGCACGTGAACGGCTGGTTTTGGAACAGCGCAGTAGGGGAGGGTGCCCTGGCTGTGAGAACTGAGGGCTGTGGAACAGGTACAGGAAAAAGGGACCCTGTCAGTTCGGGGACACTGGGGCGCCTCCTCAGAGGAAAGGACATTTGCAGGGAGTCTGAGAAAACAAGTTAGTTGGCCTGGAGAGACAGCGAGGAAATGGACTCCAGCCTCAGAGAATCCTGTTTTCCACGCCTAAGCCTGGTGGGAGGGTGTTTTATTGCTGTTGTCATCGTCACCGCAACAACGGCGCCTGCTGACATTTATGGAGTCCACGTTACATCCCAGTGTTAAATGTGATAAATGCCAAGTCTCTGAGCAGATGAATAACCTACCAGAAATATCTGTGCCATTTCTCTCCATACGTCTTATGGGTAGGTAGGTTTTATTATCTTTTCTATGAAGTGAGAGCCTTACGGCTCTCAATCCCTTTGTGTTCTCTCTAAACTGGCATCTCAATAACCTAGTAAACCTAGAACTTACTTTTTGTTTGCTTCACAAGCTGTTTACTTTCTTCTGGGCATTCATTGTTATTTGGTACATACAAGGTCTGTCCAGAAAGTATCCAACCACGTGCTATGAAAAATAGAGACATTTATTGAAGAAGATACAAGAAACACTGCACGCAGGACAATGACACCTCAGTCCCCTTCACACGAGGCACCTTGGGACCTCATATAATTCTCCCAGTTGCCATCAGCTGCCCCGTCATAGTTTCCTGAATCTCATCAACGGTCTGAAATCTCTTCCCTCTCAAAGGTGATTTTAGTTTGGGGAAAAGCCACTAGCTGTAGGGCACCAAATCTGGGCTGTAGGGCACTGAGTCACCTGGGTAATTTGATGTTTCACCAAAAACCTCTGCACAGGATGTGATACGTGAGCAGGCGCATTGTTACGATGAAGCTGCCAGTCACCAGTTGCCTATAGCTGAGGACTTCTGAATCATTTGAATAGTTTCTGTAGAGGAATGTTCAGGCTTAACACAACATTTGATGCAGATTCGTTGCTCTGCTCCCTCAGTCATTTTGAATGTGACAGCCACACAGTACACAGGCTCACTCAATGGCTAGTACAGTGAAGTCATCATTGTTCACACGTGCGCATTCTAGTCCACTCTCCTTGGCTGCCAGGTTACAGGAATGTCGCTAAAACTGATCTCATTATATTAACAATGGTTGGACTTTTCCCAGACAGACTATATATATATGCACATATATATATACATTTTATCTGATATATGTTATATATATTTGGTGTATATGTAGTATATATATGTTTGGTGTGTCTCTATTTGCACACACCATATATATGTATCATTTCCTTTTGATATATAGTATGTATTGTATATATTTATATTTAAACATATCCATATATTAAATTTGAACACAATCTCTTACTACCAGGTGAGTTCCTTTAGAGTAGGTACTTTGTTATGTTTGCTGCTGTATCCCAAGTACACAAGAGGCCCTCCATAAATAATTGTTGAGTAAAGGAAGGAAAGAAGGAACTGGGGTGGGGAGGTTATTATGTAGAATCGTCAGTTAAAAATGGTAGTCAAGTGCTTTCTGACGAATGCAATTATATCTGATTTCTTGTTTTCAGACAGCACAGTTTAACTGGGATCCAGAGACAGTGGGCTTTATCCATGGATCTTTTTTCTGGGGTTATATTGTGACACAAATTCCAGGTGGTTTCATTTCAAACAAGTTTGCTGCTAACAGGTAAGCTATACCTATATAACATGGGTGCTGCATGACTTTGTACTTCTACCAAGTCTGCAGAGCTGGCTCTCGATTTGGGGGTACAGAATGAAAGATAGGAGCCATTCCAATAGATATGACTCACAGGTATCAATCCCATGTGATCCTGTTCTTAAGAGTCTCTTTTAATTTAATCTAATTTATCTTGACATTTTAAAAAAGATTTTATTTATTTATTTTTAGAGAAGGGGAAGGGAAAAAGAAAGAGAGGAAAACATCAGTATGTGGTTGCCTCTCATGCACCCCCTACTGCGGACCTAGCCTGCAACCCAGGCATGTGTCCTGACTGGGAATCAAACTGGCAACCCTTTGGTTCGCAGGCCCATGCTCAATCTACTGAGCTACACCAGCCAGGGCTATCTTGCAATTTTTAAAGTGATAATGTAGTAAAAAGAACAATTGACTCTGAGTTGGGAGAAACAGTTTCTGGACCCTAAGTAACTCCCTTAGTGACCTCTACTGAGTCACCTTCCTTCCTGCTCTGGGCCTGAGTTTTCACACCTGTGAAATAAAGCATGGGTTAGATGGGGTTTGCGCTCCCTTTGACCAGGGACGTTCTGTGATCCTGTGTAAATACCGTGCAGTACCATACAAATTTTGTCATGTGAGCAATAGGGTCGGGCCTCTGGAATGCAAGATGTCTTTAATGTCCTTGAGATTCCATAGCAGGTGTTTGAGCAATTAAAAGTAGCCAGAACAGATTGAAGTGCCACAAGAATCAGTGAGTTCTGTCACTCAAGGTATTCAAACAAAAGAAGATGGTCACTTGGAGGAGAGGTAGGGAATCTATGTACTAGAAAAGGAGAGTGCTAAGTATTTCCAGGTCCCTTCCACTTGTGTCTCCTGTGTGACTTTATATCTATGGATTTTGTGAAGTATGCATTTGATAAAATAGTGTTTTTAGTTTATTTTATTTTTTTTCAAAGAAAAAAATTTTTAAGATTTTATTTATTTATTTTTAGAGAGGGGAAGGGAAGGAGAAAGAGGGCAACAGTGTGTGGTTGCCTCTGGTGCACCCCCAACCTGGCCTGCAACCCAGGCATGACTTGGAATCGAACTGGTGACCTTTTGGTTCACAGCCCATGCTCAATCCACTGAGCTACACCAGCCAGGGCCAGTGTCTTTTTTTTTTTTTAAATAAAGATGTTATTTATTTATTTTTAGAGAGAGGGGGAGGGAGGGAGGAAGAGAGGGAGAGAAATGTCAATGTGAGAGAGAAACATCAATCAGTTGCCTCTCCTACACTCCCCATCCGGACTCAGCAACCCGGGCATGTGCCCTGGCCCGGAATTGAACCTGTGACTTTTTGCTTTGCAGGATGATGCCCAACCAACTGGCCCACACTGGCCAGGGCTAAAGCAATATTTTTCAAATTCTAAAATACAAGTCTTTAGATGGTAATGAAATCAATATAATTATTTACTAATGAGCATTTTCTTAAAAAGAGAGAGACAGAGATTAATAGAAGAGAAGGTAATTAAATAGAATAAAACAGAATGAAAAATAGCTCATTACACATTTAAGTTTTGATTTTTGAAACTCGTTTCAGTTACATTTGTGTGTATGAGGATGTATTGGGTTGCAATATAAAATATATTTTGTTTTATGGGTCAAGGTAAAAACAGTTTGAAAGTCACTACCATAAGACCTCAATACATATAAGTATGACTGTATTTACTTGTGTTCTTGTCTATTTGTGTCCTGTGTTATTGTCACTTACCTAGTATATTCTCTTTAAAAAGTGATAAAATATTGGCTCCTGTGGTCTCTGGGGTTACTCCTTACACTTCTGCTTGAAAAAGAAATCATGCATAATTTCCCAGCCTGTGAAATGGGCTGAAGCATCATTAACATGTGTGAGAAAGGAAGAAAACGCTGCCCGCTCTCCTTCCCCAGGACACGCTGGTCAAGGCAGGGAGAAGGCAGGTGGCATGGGGCAGAGGGTTGGGGGCTGAGACAGGTGCACAGTCTGTCCTGTGCTTGGCTGGTCCCAGGATACAGCATGCTCCTCAAATGGTCTGTATCCCCTCCTGGTAAAAGTGAGAGCAGAACTGTGAAGCAGGAGACACAACCCAAATGTGCTCAAGTCACGAGGTAATAGTCAGAATGCGTCAGTTGGGTAGAACCAAGCAGAATGGTGGGTCTCCAGCAAGCTCACCTCATGTAGAGTTTGCTGGAGATGCTGGTCAATCTCCAGGGTCAGGACCTCATCCAGGCAGGGCATCGCTATACTGCCAAAAACATGCCCATGACTGGTCCAGGCACTGGAGTTTGGAAATGAAAGCAGCCCAAGCAGTCTCAGTGGGGACACACCTGGCTGCAAAACATCTATTTTTCTTTCTATTAATTTCCAGAGTGGTCTTCCATGAACTGTTAGGTTCGTTTCTGATATTTAACTGAAGTGCCACGTCCGTGAGCAGGCCTGCCCAATAACACAGTGTCTTGGTCCCTCAGGGTTTTTGGAGCCGCCATCTTCTTAACATCGACCTTGAACATGTTCATTCCTTCTGCGGCCAGAGTGCATTACGGCTGCGTCATGTGTGTCAGGATTTTGCAAGGTCTAGTGGAGGTAGGAGATTCTTCCCTTACCTGTTTCTGACGTCACTGGAGACTACGTGGTTCTTTAGAAAATCCTGCTTCTGAAGAAAACTCCTCTTACTCTGTTTTCCTGTCTTCTACCTTGTATTGCTATCTCAACTCTCTGGCTAGGACACAGTTTTGAATATTTTATTTTAAAAACCTCCTGTAATTCCAAATTCAAACACAATAAAGGACCATTTCATAGAGTGCAGAATTTTAGCTGAGTAAGGAATGATCTTGGAGATGATCTAATCCAACGCTTTTCTTTAATAAATGACAAAACTAAAGCCCCAGACCTATAGTTCACATAGCAAGGGCTCTTCCCACTGAAATAATTTGAATGAATTTATTAATAAATCTGTAAATTTTCAAGAGTATGGTCTTACACGGAGATTTAACTTGGTAGCATAATACAGCCAGGGGACTTGACCAGCTACTCCACTCTGCCATTGTAGTGCAAGAGTAGCTGGAGAAAGTACGTTAACAAATCGGCATAGCTATGTTCCAAAAAACGTAAAAACACAGAACCTATTGTGAGCAACAATAGCTTTGAAGTCATGGGTTTGCTGTGCTAGTTACATTTTTTCCCGGAAGCATGGTAGAATATATATGTCACAATTACATTACAAAGTGTAGGTTGTGATAGCACCTCAGATCCAACTCTAGCCCCACTAGAGTGCTATATACCACATTTCTGAAGACACTGGTTTGGTGGAAAGAGGACTTTTGCAGCCACAGGGACTAGTCTAGTTACCCAATGGCACTAAGCCTCAGGTTCTGTATCTTGAAATGAAAAGATGGGCCAGCTGATTGCAGAAGTCCCTTTCTGTGGTGACGTTCTGTATAATATGAAATACAAAAGCCCCTCCCCCTCTCCCCACCATGCTTACATTTGAAGTGACATTCAAATTTGAGCATCTGTGCTGTCAGTCAAAATAGCATGCTATTTAGGATCTATAAATTGGGTGTTTATATGGTAGCCTGTGTTAAAAACTCAGGATTCACATTTTACTCACAAACAGAAATTGGAGTCAAATCAAATAATCTATTGTCAACCATTTTGCCAGGGTGTGACCTACCCAGCCTGCCACGGGATGTGGAGTAAGTGGGCACCGCCTTTGGAGAGAAGCCGACTGGCCACGACTTCTTTCTGTGGTAAGTATATTAGAATCATAACAAGTTTCTTTTAGGAGTGCTTCAGGCTTCAAGTGAAGATTCCACTAAATAGGATCTATTTTTTTTCACATAACAGAAGTCCAAAGGTGAGTGGTTGCTGGTGTTGGTTCTGCGGCTCAATGATCCATCCATCCAGAGCCCACCTATGTTCTGACTTTACTCCACGGTCCTGTGGTAGCTCTTTACTCTCATACTTGTTCCTCATGTTCACGTGATGGCTGTCATAGCTCCAGGCATCAAGTCCACATTTAAGGCAGGAAGAAGGGGGAATGGGTATCCTAGACATATCTGTTCCATTCATTGGAAAAGCAAAAACTTTTCCAAACTCCCCTAGCAGGCTTCCACATACAGTTCCTTGGCCCTATTTCTGTCGTATGCTTTACTTATCACAGAGAAGGCTCACTTTTCCAGCATTGTGAAGAGCGGAAGGTAAAAAAGAAGGAGTTGGAAATGGTAGTTGGATTATCCATCAAATGATATTGGCCAAAGTTAAAAGCCAAAGAGGTAGAATCATTAAGCCCCTACTCCTATTTTTTAGAGATAGAGAAACTGAGATTAAAATGTAAAGTTTAGTTTTATTGAACTGAAACTAAAGTTCAGTAACTTGCCCAAGTTCACATAGCTACCGAGTCATGGAATTGGAGCTAGACCACCTGATTCTTGATTCAGAACTTGCCCCACTATTCACTTACTCACTACTATGTATACATTGTACAGAGACCACTTAATTAATTTTCACGATTACATGCCAGATAAAAATGAAGTGGAGACCATTCACCTTACCCGATAGTGAATTAGTGGCTCTTAAGTAGTGATGTGACTTTAATTTCTGGGTCTCCAAACTTCACTTACTAAGGTTGCCTCACCCTGAGCCAAGCCTTTGGGACCGCCCCTCTGCATCTGTGGGAGTGATGTGCATTCTGCGAGGTCTTGCTAGATACCCATCAACAATTGAACGAGGACAGCACGTGCTCCCCCGTCAATGCAGTTATAGAATATATTTTCAATTTTCTTTAGGGGGAAAAGGGCCTAGCAAGACAAAAGGGACTTAGACTGCACAAGTGACAACGAGGCCCGGCACGATTAGGATCAGAATTTAGGTCTGTCTAGTTTTTCAAGCTGACGTGCATTTTCTAAGAGAAGCTAACCTGTACTTCCTAGCTAGAGGGAGAAATAAAGCGTCCTCTTTATTTCTGTGAATATTTTTATTTCTCCCTCGTTCTTTCTCTCTACCTCCTTAAATCAGCATCATCAGCCTTGGAATTCAGTGTGACGCAGTCGCCAATGTGCCTAGTTTGAAACTACACGCACAGCTGAGATGTCTCTACATCTTTAGTGTCTCTTGTCTTCAGAAACCACTTCTGTCCTCTTGTTTGCAGTTCGGGATCATCCCTACCCCCACTACTGACCTTACCAACTGTAGAAAAATATAAGATTTTGCCCCAGCTGTTCTTCGGTATTGTCCAGTCCTTGACCTTAGTTTCCTTGGAGGGTTTATTTAAGGCATTTCATTTTGATTCACCAGCGAAGCAAGCATGACGAATGCCACTCCCCGTTTTTAGTGTCTTTATAGCCCTGAAAGAGTTGGTGGAAGCAATGGTTTGACCCTCCAGGGAGCACCTGATCAAAGTCACAGCCTTTATTACATTTCCCAGCTAAGGTGTGGCCTCAGTTTCAAAGAACAGCCAAGGGAAAATGCCATTAGAAGGAAACCCAGGCCTGGGGCTAATTGGTTCTTATACTTAATTGGTTCTTATACTAATTGGTTCTTATATTGGAGTTGGGAGGGACTTTAGAAAACATCTAATTACAGGCACTGTTTTATAGAGGAAAAGAGGATGGGGGGGAATATACATTTCACAATGAGTAAGGGCAGAACTAGGGAGTCTCCCACCCCCCATTCAGCCGTTCCCCATTCTTCACACCATTCAAAAAGCATTTGAGGGCTTCCTCTGTCCGCTGTGGTGAGCACACAGGGGGATGGAAGCACAGTCAGATCCCCTGGGCAATGTGGATGAAGTGCCTTATTGGGGTGCACTCAGGGGCTGTGGGTGGGTGTGATAAGAGAGCCCATGCAGCCATGTCCTAAAGGAGGAGAAAGAATTTGTTCAATAGTCAGGGAAGAAGGACAGTTTCAAGTTATAAAATTTCCTGCAGGAAAGAATGCTTCTTACTGTGAGGAATTCTAGGGCATTTTTGAGTAGGGGGAGGTGGGCCTGAATCATTCAGTAGTTCAGTGTAAAGGCTTTGGATTCCTACAGACCTGGGTTCCTGTCACTCACACCTGTGCAACCTCAGGAATTTACCTTGCCTCCTCCAGCCTTGGTTTCGTTCTTGTAAAATGGGGGTGATACTGGTACCAATGTCATCAGGTTGAAAAGAAGGTTAAGTAGAATCACAGGTCCAGGATACTCAGCACGGTGCTGGCACTCAGAAAGCACCCATTGCATCTTAGTTGCTGCTTACGCCCGACCCTCCCTGTCCTGGCCATTTCTCTGCCTCACCTAAACAGGAGCCTTCCACCCCTCACTCCCAGGGTGTTTGGCTTGGGGAAGAAGACCCCCCCCACACACACATACACACACAATGGAGTTGGGTATAGCTCTTTCTGGAATGTTCTGGAATGCTTGCCTTATTGCTTTGAGGAAGTATGAGGTTAAAAAAAGTGCACTGTCATTCTGTACATGACAGCAGTAATAGCTGGTCTTTGTGAGCACCAGTTATAGCTACAAAACATCTTCACATGTATGGGTTATTTGCTCCTCAAGTCAGCTGCATGACATGGAGAGTTCATCTCATCTTCCTGAGGAGCATGGTTTAGAGAGATTGAGAGACTTCCTTGGGTGTCATGATGTCCAGATTTGGGATTCCAGGTTGGGCCTGTCATAGCTAGTCAGGCCCGGCTTGGAAAGATGGGATTTAATCCCCTTCTCTGGGGTCCCCAGACTCCCACTGCCCAAAGGTCTTCCTTGTCATTGCATTCTGGGATACAAAATTGCCTTTTGCGGCTCACTTTTTCTGAAGTGAGAATTTTTTTCATTCACAGCCCAGAAGAAATTTCAGATAGCTATTTTTTTTCATGCAGTTAATATTTATTGGGAGTTTGCAGGGCTCACGTTTCTCCAGCAGACATTACAGAGCTGCAGGAGACAGTGGCGGCCAGGTCACTGCCTGTGCCCTCATTATCTTGTCTAGACAAGATAGTCCCACGTAGGTAAGTGTTTACCAGGTTAAGTATTTACAAAGTAAGGAGGTGGATGGTCGTCCTGCCATTTAACTGTTTCCTGATTTAAAAGAAAAAATCGAGATTCTCAAAAGCATGATCCTTTACTAGTTTGAAGCCCCTTGTTTAAAGACGTGGGTGATAATCCTCAACTGCGAGCTCTGAAAGGCAGATCCGTGTTTCTTCGCTTGCTGTCTTCAGCACCCAGTATTGTGTCTGGTTATATTTTTTAGGCTTCTCTCAGCTTTTTCTCATCTTTTTATTAATTTCAAATTGTTGTGCCTGAGCAATCTTTGTTGAATCCTTCCATGGTACCTGGTTGAAGTTCAAGGGCGTTCTACTGACTTTTCTCTCCTGGAAGCCCTGTTTTAAGGCACGCCGGGAGTTTGCCTGTGCTGGGAGTTTACTCCGTGCGGAGGCATTCTGGCTCCTACCCAGTTTGATTCGCCCTCAACCCAACCACATGAACCCCGAATGGGTAGGAAGGGCTTGCATGACGAATGGTGAGCATCTCTCAATCTTTTCTTGTCGTAGGTTCCTATGCAGGGGCCGTGATTGCCATGCCCCTGGCGGGCGTGCTGGTGCAATACATTGGCTGGGCCTCTGTCTTTTATATTTATGGTGAGTGATTTGACTTCATGAGTTCCCGTGGGTGACTCATAGAGATGGTATTTTACTGCATAATGGGATAGGCTAAGAGTTTCCTATATGAAAATAGAGATTACTAACCCAAGTTTATCATATGAAAAGAATCCTTATTTACCTATGATTCATTTAACATTTATATTAAAATTGTGTTTCTTATAAGCAGAACATTATCTTTCTTCAAATATCAGTTAATAACCACAAAATACTTTCTCCTAGCTGAACATAGTACTGTTTGGGAATATTTTGAAAATTGAAAAATTTAGAGATGGAAGAAAATGAGACCATTTCATCAAGCCCTCTGTTTTTTAACTGCAGGTATGTTTGGCATCATTTGGTACATGTTTTGGCTGCTGCAGGCCTACGAGTGCCCGGCAGCTCATCCAACGATATCCGATGAGGAGAGGACCTATATAGAGACAAGTATAGGGGAAGGAGCCAACTTGGTTAGTCTAAGTGTAAGTATCCATGGAGAGATGAAGACTTGCCCCTCTCTTCCCTATGAGAATTTCTCTTAGTGATTGCATTGTCCTCTTAAGAAAAATAACATGTGAACTGATGGTTGCCTGATGGGAAGGGGGTTGGGGGGCTGGGTGGAAAATGTGAAGGCATGAGGAAGTACAAGTTGGTGGTTACAAATAGTCACAGGGATACAAAGTGCAGCCTAGGGAATATAGTCAGTAATCATGTCATAAGTATGTATGGTGTCAGGTGGTATTAGACTTAACGGGGGAATCACTTCGTAAATTATGTAAACATCTAACCACTGTGCTGTGCCCCTGAAACTAATATAAAGTAATGTTGAATATCAACTGTAATCGACAAATAAAAGAAAAAAAATGACATGTCAGTATATTCACTAAAAATCCCTTCGTATTTTCACTCTCTAGAAATTTAATACACCATGGAAAAGATTTTTTACATCATTGCCGGTTTATGCCATCATTGTAGCAAATTTTTGCAGAAGCTGGACCTTTTATTTGCTGTTAATAAGTCAGCCTGCTTATTTTGAAGAGGTCTTTGGATTTGCAATAAGTAAGGTAAACACATAGATGCTTCAGATATTCTTGAACTTTAAATCTCTCGCTTTTACTGAGAAAAATCTTTGCATGTTAAAGTAAGTTGCTGCTTGTAATTTATAATCCTGGAGGTCAGACAGGTCATATATTCTGTGCATAGTATACATAGTTCTTTAATTTCTCCTTAGTAAGGAGCAGAGCTGTGGTAAGCTGCTTTTTAAAGATTTATGTTCTATACGACCTCAAGGTGTTTTTTGAAGCTAACTCAAGGATGGCATATTAGACAAGGATAAAAAGATTTAACAGTGAGAGGGTTTTTTTTCCTTCTATAAATTATTCGGTGAGTAGCAGTAAGAACCTTAAAGCTTATTTGGCAGATCATCCCTGTCTCCCTCCCTGACTTGTGGAAACGCCCTTTTCAATGTTCCCCAGCCATTGTCATTAGGTTGCCTGTGTTTCAGGGAGGGAGGGTGTGAAATGTGAAACTGACACCATCACCATAAAAGAGTTAAGCCTCCTTCTACCAGGGAAGAGCAACAGCCTGGTGGAGGTAGATGCCTGCAGAGCTGCAGGGACTGTCCAAAGTGACCAGGGGAGAGCTAACGTGGTCAAGCAGTAGTAGATTCTGCCAATGACCATTCGTTCTGTGCCAAGGGTTTGACTACCACGAACCAGACCTTATTCTGGGTGGTGGGGCCTCTGTGATGAATGGAAGTCACCTCTGTCCTTAAGGGGCTTTCAATCTGGTGGAGGGGACAAGTAGGTCTATCCTTAAAATCATTTATTTATTCATTGCTTATTTATTACAAAATTCGTGTCTCCTGGGGTCCCACATAATTAGATGATTAAATCTGGTGGTGATAGTGGTGGGCAGTGTAGCTTGCTGGGCGCAGGGAATTAGGACAGCGCATCTCCCAGCAACAGCAAAAACTAGCTTGTCGTTTATTTTCATCCAGGTGGGTCTCCTGTCGGCGCTCCCACACATGGTCATGACCATCATTGTACCCATTGGAGGACAGCTGGCTGATTACTTAAGGAGCAGAAAAATTTTGACCACAACTGCTGTCAGAAAAATCATGAACTGTGGAGGTACGGTGGATTTCATAGGTGGTTTAAAGCAGCTTTTATAGAAAGAGATGAAACTGAACTGCAGAGCATGTTTTGGAGGTTATGTCTAATCACTGGAAAGGATATTAAAAGCCCCTAAGTCTGTCCCCTAGCAGATACTTGAATCTCCTTGACCCCTGCCAAGTGGTCACCCAGCCTGTGTTGGTGCAACCTGCGATATGACAACTTAGTTGGTAAATCAATATGCACCTGCAACTGCAGAAGTGCTTCTTTCATCTGCTGTTAAGCTAAAGCAACAGGATTTCCTGTTAGAAATCTGTTTATTATTTATCTTTCCCATATGTTTTCCACATACAGAATCCTTTGCTTATGTACTTCATTCCCTTATCTCCACCTTCCCTTTCTACATATACACGTTTTAGTAAGAAACATAAGAAAAACAGTTTCTCTGAGTAGTTTTCTTTCCTCCCAACGTATTCTCGTGCATGGGGTGCACACACACACGCCATCCTCTTTCCTGCTTCCTTAGTCCCTGCTTTATGTTTTCATTTTGCAAAGACAAAGTAGAAGTTGGGTAATTTTCCAAAAGAGGTAGGTAAAGGTCATCATGAACCCCTACAATGTTTATGACTGTTCATCTTTTTGAAACTCTACATTGTCTTATTATCTCTTCTGCTGTCCTTAAAAAATGAGCATTTATTGAATGCTTTCTGTGCCAGCCATGAAGCTAAGTTCTTTACACACGTCATCTTACTTATTCCTCATAACCACCCTGTGGAGCGAGTGGTGGTGTTAAGCCCGACTGCAGTGAAGAACCTAGGGTATGATAGGGTGACTTGCTCAAGAGGCAGATCATATACAAAATCCTGAAAACGGCAAGAACAGATTTTCCCCTGTCTTCTTCGATTTTGGCAGAATGGATGGCAGGGGCCCAATCTTGGGAGGCCTTGTAGATGTACGCAGGGCTTGGGTTTTATTTGAAGTGCAGTTGGGAAGCAAACAGAGGATTAAAGCAGGAAAAGGAACATGGTCTGATTTACATTTTCAAATCTGTATAACTGAACATATAACACCAGAGTAAAAAAAGGGGGACCAGCTAAGAAACTATTTCAGTGTTTCTGTCATGAGTGGATGGTGGCTTGAACTGAAGTAGTATCAGCAGAGGAAGAGAGAAGTGGGTAGATTTCTAAGTTCTCCAAGCCTAACTGTCTTCTTCTTTAAAATCTGAATAATGATATTTACCTCAGAGGATTGTTATAAAGGTAGAACGAGACAGCATAGACATGCATCTAGCGTGGGCCCATCGTATGTTAGTGCCCCTTCTCCTGTGTTCAACACACTGCAAAACAGAAGTTTTCCAATGGAGACATTCAATAAGTATCTGCTATTCACTTGTATTTCCCATGGCCAAAAGTATGCACCCTCTAAACCTGGAACTTGGAAGAAAATTCTGGATTAAACTAGACTTGCACAACCTCTTCTAAAGAGAGATGACCTGTCAACTCCAAACCTATTTTTATAGGGATGTCTTGTTCATATTTAATTTTGCTCCAGTCACTTTGGCCATCGTTTCTCCATGAACAGAAATGTCGGTGTTTGCTGCTGTGGGTGAGAACTCTCAAAATGAAGTGCTGCCAAAGTGCCCATTGAGAGTAATCGCCTTCTCTGCCCCTTCTTCTTCCTCTTCTTCTCAGAAACTAAATGCATATGGCGAATCTCACCAGCCTCAATTTGATCTTTAAAAGAAACGCAACAAAAAAACCTCTTCACATGTCTTTTCATGTCATTTTATATTTTGACATAACAGAAACAGTGAGCTCTACATAGAAAATTAAAAAAAAAACAAAAACAAAAACCATGATTGTCCCTCTTTGCTTAAATACGGAAATGCTAGACTAGAGATAAATACACGAAGGTAGAGTTTTGGGCCATTGCTGAATAAGCTGGATTGATATGGATATGAGGAAGCACTTGTATGATCATCTAGAGAATTTTAGTTGGTTTCATATTCTCTAAGAGGAAATATATATGACATTTTTCATCTGAGAAAGATCACGTACTTCTTGGAATCGGTCACCTTCTCTCTCCGTGGGCAAGAGATATTTGCTGCTAGAATCATTTAAAGCAAACAGATCACCTTAAGACATGATACTCTATTCTAGTTTATTTTGAGTCAGGGTGCATTTCCAAGGTCCTCAAAGACAGTTGTCAGGTCCTCGTACCTCCCTCTGGGGTCATGTTAAGTGTGACTAAGGTCAAAAATTCTAGTCTGGCTGAATCAGTGCTCTGTGTGACTTCAGGTTGTTTCAATGTGAAATGAAGACATTTCTCAGGCATTTAAATCCTATTTT
>PVJI01006428.1:0-86439 GCA_004026765.1 Micronycteris hirsuta | reverse complement strand
CGTTTACAAATGTCTCTGAGGTTCCTGAGACCCTCCTCATTTTTTTGAATTCTTGTTTCTTCCTTCTGGTCCATCCCATTGGTTTGAGATCCAACCTCCTTTTTTTTCCTGTTGGTTCCCTGTAAATCTTCCTCCATTATCCTTATCGTATTCTTCATCTGTTCAACTATTTGCGTCCACCTATCTTCCAGTTTTGTTAGCATTTTGATTACAAGCATTTTAAACTGCGCATCCGATAGGCTGACTATGTCGTCATCTGTTAGTTGTAATTTGTTCTGATTGTTCATTTTGGCCATTTTCATTCTTTTTATCTCAGTGCACTTGTCGGCTCGCAGGTGCCTGCAACCTGGGTCGCTTTTTGGATGAAGTTGCCTCTGGGGGCGGGGCCGGCCTGGATGTTCGTCTTCTCCTACCTCCTGGGTGTTGGACTTCCCTTCAGTTCGATTCTGTCCGTTCTGGTTGTTTAATTTTTCGCTATTGCGTTCGTTGTTTAGACACTCTGGATGTGCGGGCGGCGAGTGCGTCCACCTACGCCGCCATCTTGGTGGAAGTCCTTAATCACCTTTTCTTATAAGGACACCAGTCAAATTGGATTAGTATCCACCGTAATAGCCTAATTTTAGCTTAATCACCTTCTTAAAGATTTTATATGTTACAGACTGAATGTCTGTGTCACCCTTGCCCCCAGGTCCCTACACTGAAGCCCTAACCCCTATGTGACTATATTTGGAGGTGGGGCCGCTAGGAAGTTATTAAGGTTACACGAGGTCATATGGATGGAGACTTGATCTGAGAGGATCCGTGCTTATGAGAAGAGACTAGAAAATGTACTGTCTCCCTCTCTTCCTGGGAACACAGATTTAACTGAATTGAATGTTTCTTATGGATCCAATTTTATGATTGTTACACAAAAACACAATCTCTGTCCTTTAGGGGTTGAGGTGACAAAATATATAGACAGATAAAGATGAACACCCAGCACAGGATAAATTGTGCCCCAAGTGCAGGACCATCGAGATGGTCAAGGAATGCTTCCTGGAGGAAGTGGACTTTGAAGAGAACCCATGATGTGACCAGGTTGAGAGACCCGGCTGCATTGGAGGGAAAGAATTATGCAGGGGAGCCCTAACTTGTTAAAATTCTTCCTGCCACCTCCCCATCAGCCAGCCAGCTCCTAAAGCTGGAAGGTTCCCACCTCCCCAAGGAGGGAAGGAGTGTGGGACAATGTTCTGAGTCAGCCTGAGAGCAGGGATTTCCTCTTTCAGTCTGTTGCTACACCAGAGTTAGCAGCTGAATCACCATCTCAAGGAACAGCCACCATCAGGAGCATGGTCAAGGTCACTCAGGGCACAGCGCTAGCACTCAGCCAGCAAGCAAGACTGACTGCAGGCTGGCGCCATCTGCACAGACACTTTCTTGGCTCACAGAATTGTCCTGGGATGGAAACTTCATTACAGCTCCATGCAGAGCTGCAGACCTGAGTCTTCACAGCCTGGCAGTGTCTCAGGCCACTGGGTCAGCAGAGCAGCCTACAGCAGCGAGGGGAGCAGAGAGGCCCCCCAACGTGGTGTGGGGGTTGCTGGGAGGTGACCCCCCTCCTCCTGGACATGGCCAAGGGACCAAGGAGCCATGGGCTGCAGGAGTCACTCCTTTTGGTAGCAGCCAGCTGTCCCTGCTTCCCCAACACACACACACACTGTTTTTTTAGTTTCTAACAACAGGGCTTCAAACTTTCACTCATAACTTTTCAGGTTATAATAACTTCATACTGAAAATACTGTTACCTCACTGGGTGAAATGACCATCTTCTCGGGGAGTCAGGGAGCCGAGCAGTGGATGGAGGAGTTTTACCTGCTCTGCTAGTTTGAAATGGAAATTTCTCGGATAAAAATATCAGCAGCTTCATTCCTTTCCTTCTGTGTTAAAGAAGACAGCATTACTCTATAAGGAATTTTAAACTAATCTTCAAAGAGACCAATAACTATTTTTATTTTTTATTAAGTTTATTGGGGTGACATTGGTTAATAGGATTGTATAGGTTTCAAGTGTACATTTCTAGGTACAAGATCTGTACATTGCCCTGTATACCCACTACCCAAAGTCAAAACATCTTCCATCACCATATATTAGGCCGCTTCCATCCCAAGAACTATTTTAAAAATCACAATAAAGAGAAGCAGGTTTCTTTACAGCAGGGAAGTCCCACTGCGTATGAAGTAAGGTTTTGCTGGGAAAAGTGGGACACGTGTGTTCCATGTGTGCTTTTAGGGAGTTGCTACGGTCTGAATGTGTCTCCCCCCAAATTCATGTGCTGAGACCTAACCCCCACAGTGATGGCATTAGGAGATGGAGCCTTTGGGAGGTCATGAGAGTGGAGCCCTTGTGAATGGGATTAGTGTCCTGATAAAAGAGACCTCAAGAGATCCCTTGTCCCTTCTCCCACATGAGAACACAACCAGAAGTCTGACTGGGAAGACAGTTTGCACCAGAACCCAGCCATGCTGGCACTCTGACCTCAGCCTCCAGAACTGTGAGAAATAAATTTCTGTTGTTTATAAGCTACCCAGTCTCCGGTATTTTGTTTATAGCTGCCCAGACTGACTAAGACAGGAGTCTCCCCATTAGGGTACAGGATAATTTTCCTCTGACCTTTTCCCATGTAAATTCAATTAAGTGGTTCCCTAAAAAAAGAGTTATAGCCCTGGCTGGTGTGGCTCAGTGGATTGAGTGCTAGCCTGCAAAGCAAAGGGTCGCTAGTTCAATTCCCCATCAGGGCACATGCCTGGCTTTCAGGCTGGGTCCCTGGTGAGGAGTGTACGAGAGGCAACCACACACTGATGTTCTCTCCCTCTCTTTCTCCCTCCCTTCCCCTCTCTCTAAAAATAAGTAAGTAAAATATTTTAAAAAATTATAATCTAAAGTGCAAAAAAATGTGACTGAGTCTTAGAGATGTGATCTCGGCCAACAGAAACCCTGCCCACCAACGACAGATAATCTACCTTGATTTTAAAGCTTGCCAGGGAAGGTACTGCTCTGGCCTTGCTCCAGGTTGCCCTCATCTTTGCACTCTGTGTGCCTCTTTCCTGAGCTCCCTCCTTTCCTCAGTCACAGTGAAGACCCCCAGCCCTTCCCCAGACTCACTGCCCCTCCCTCAACACACACCCGTAGAGCAGACCCCAGCTTCTGGGCTCTCTAGAATCCTGACACCTCTACAACATTTCCTAAGGTCACAGACAAATCCTGCAAGAAAAAGGCCATCACTGGCCTATCTGACCCCACACAGTTCTAGCTTTTCCCCTCTCAGATTGCATGCGACTGAGATACAACATCAGGCATATCAGAGAATCCAGACAATCACTAAAAGTATCAGCAGTTGATGGCTTTGATATGCTGTCTACCTGTACTCACAGTTATTTTCACGTAAAGTGGCTGTTACTCTCCATAAAAGGTCTTAGGGAGTGAAGCGTGCCTAGTTCCCTGGGGACAATGGGAATTGTGTCCTTGCTGTACAAAGATGTACTGGCGATCTAAAATAACGTACCTGGCACTCTCTCTCCCAGTAGGGGCTCACGTCCCAGCTGCAGCGCTGTCATTCAAAGTCCCAATGCCCAAGTGCCATGGGCTGTTAATCCTCATTTTCGTGACATTCTCAAGTCTTCTAGAACCTCCTTCTAGAAACAGAATTGCCTATTGGCCATCATTCTCTGGCTCTGATCAACAGATCCACAGCTGAATGCATGTCTCCCGTGTTATGGCCCTCTTCCAGCTCCCCATGGCCTTAAGAACCTTCTCACATCTTTCAAGATGCAACTAAAGCACCACCGAATCTTCCAGAATCCTTTTGTGATATTCCACCCAGGAGACAGTGAATGTCTGCACGTAGACACTTTCTCTACCCTCCAGGTTTCTACTGTGGCACCTGTGACATGCCATTGGGTTGGTGTTTGTGACTGTCCCACGACTGGACTAGAAGCCACTTGAACACAGGGACCATATCTTGAATGTTTTTGTTATCCCAGTGTTTATCAATGTCTAACACATAGTAGGTGCTCAATAAATATTAAATGGAGGACTATATACATGATACAAGAATTCTAAATCCACTCAAGCTTCATTAAGATCCCTACTCCTGCCCAGCTGGTGTAGCTCAGTGGATTGGGCGCGGGCTGGGAACCAGAGGGTCCCAGTTCGATTCCCAGTTGGGGCACATGCCTGGGTTGTGGGCCAGGTCCCCAGTGAGGGCCATGTGAGAGGCAACCACACATTGTTCTTTCTCCCTTCCTTCTCCTCTCTCTGAAAATAAATAATAAATAAAATCCTTTAAAAAAAAAAATCCCTACTCCTTGTAGTCCTTGTCCACGCCCAACTCTTTCCGTAGGAGAAGAGGAAAGCATTTTAGAGAGCTACCCAGACATAGGAGGTAAAAGGCAGCAACCAGAACAGAGCCCTGTGGATGCTAGAGGCCACAGCAGCTGCCTCGACGTGCTCTTGGGTCCACTGTGCATCGTCAGCTAACTCCCCCAGGCAAAGCTCCTGGACTGTGGACGCTCCACCTCTTTCTCCCACATCTTAAGCCCAGGAGCCCTCCCTGGTGGGGTGCTGGTCATTAGGCCTTGCAACCCAGACTGGCACACGGCACTGTGGCTGGCGGGCCTATCTACCCGGTGTTTCAGTGGGCATAGGAGCCACAGGAGAAAGAAGGGCCCTTGGGCCCAGCACCTCTCCCCCAACCTGTCATTTCTTAGGTAGCTGGAATATAGTGGACACAGGAGGACCCTCAGTGAACTCTCATAGTTCAAAGAAAAGAAAACACCCCAACCATTCCTCTTTTTTTTTTTTAAAGATTTTATTTATTTTCAGAGAGAGGAGAAGGAAGGGAGAAAGAGCAATGTACGGTTGCCTCTCACACGGCCCTCACCAGGGACCTGGCCCGCAACCCAGGCATGTGCCCCGACCGGGAATTGAACTGGGACCCTCTAGTTCCCAGCCCGCGCTCAATCCACTGAGCTACACCAACCGGGCCCAACCATTCCTCTTGTTCACATCAGAGTGGTCTTTTGAACTTGAATCTGACTACATCACTCACCTGCTCCAAAGTCTTGAATGGCTTCCTCTGGGAAAAATTGGATGACCTTTGAAAGGCATAGGTCTGAGGCGATCTTCATGATCCACCTCTGTTAAGCAACAGTAAACAACTTGCCTCAAACACAACAGACTGGCACACGCCTCTGCCCCCAGCTGCCTGGGTCTTCCTTCTGTCCTTTCTCTGCAGAAGCCCGGCATCCTTCAGTCTCAGTTTCAAGGTTCTCTCCCCATACTCTTCATGAGGAATTGTAGAAGCTTCTTCCACTGCCCGCTGTACTTGACGTTTCTCCCATTGTAGTGAGACCAGTGCCACTGTCTCACAACCTTCCAGTGTTGGTCCTCAGTTTCCTTACCTGTAAAATGTGAATAATAATCTCCTAGTGTTGGTGGAAGGATTGATCCTGAGAAGTGGCAGCAGAAGTCTGGGGAAGTGAGCCAGGGAAAGAAAGGAGGACAATCCAGGTTCATTCTGTGGACCACTGGCATCCTGGGCTAGTAGAGCCTCTGGGAGAAACAGTGTAGAACACCTTCAGAACAGTCCCACCCGAGAGGGGAGGAAGTTCCTGGTTACAAGCTCTGCACCCTCCAACATTCTGCACAAGCAGTGCTGATTCTTCAGGATCAACAGGCCAGCACAGAAACCTAAACAGATACTGTTGTCATTCCACTACATATCAGTCATTTAAGACCACAAGAAGTGCTCTTCACTCCTGCCCACACGCTCCGAGCCTCCCAGCATCTCCGCGGACACTTCCCAGAGTTGGGTCCCTGCCCACTTCCCAGGGCCCGGGTGACCAGACCACGCTTACCTTCTGGAGAAATGCCATCCTCAGCCTGTACTGCTGGCTTTGGTGTCGGATTGTCATCCTGGATCCTGGATGAATTCAGAACCAAAACGCAAAAGGGAGAGAAAAGGGCAATCTTGCAAGTGAAAGAGCCCGCGTGCTTCCCGCACGCCATTAAGTCGAAGGGGAGATGGGGGAACCGAAGGGCTCAGGGTAGGGGCAGCAGCACTTGCCGCGCCCCTTTATTCTCGCCGCGCTCTTGCCCCCTGGGAAAAGCAGCTGGAATCTGCACCAGCCAATCAGCGAGCAACGTTGCGGGCTTATTAGCATGCGCGGCCCTTGCTCCCACCTGCCGCCAGGGGGCCGTGTGTGACTCTGCCGGCACACAGCGGAGCCTCAGGTGAGACTTGCGTGTCCGAGACCCGAGACCCGCGAGTGGGAGGATCTGTCGCAGAGATCCTGCCTTGGCCCCCACCACTAAAGCCTGGAGAAGTGAAAACAGTCTACCATGGGCTTTGGATCCCTGGCAGGCCAGCCACCAAGTCACTGGATGGCAGTTAGCAAATTACTTAAACTTCCCAAACAGGTCAGTTTCCTCATCTAAGCAGAGAAAAGGAAATGAGTGGGTGGGAAATGACACCTGCCTGTCAGGTGCTATGAGGACGAAGTGAATAACCGAGTCAATTGGTAGTGGAGTGTAGTTAGCAGTGAAGAATGTTGTTCACCTGCCAGATGGGCCAGCTCTAAACACGGGATTTGCCACTTAGCTGTAGGAGCCCAAGGGAGTTATGGAAACTCTGTGGCCTTCATTTTCCCATTTGACCAATGAGGACACTGAGCCCTCTTTGCGTGGGTTTTGTTTTGGGGTTTTGGGGGGTGATTGTTTTGGTTTTGGTTTTGAGATTACTGAGCTAATGCTTGTAAAAGCACTTAGAATAGTAACTGGCACATGCTGAATGTTAAGTAAACCATAGTTTCTCTTGTCTTGAGACTTTCTTAAAGATCACCATGCCTAGTGGCTCTGTTATATACATAATCTGAGATCTGTCCTGTCAGAATAATAAGGAACCTGTTAGAGTAGTAAATGGAGGTGAAAGTATAGGCTCTGCTTGCAAGCAGACTACCTGGGGTCAGATCTCAACTCCGCTTCTTACTAACTAGCTGTGTGTTTTAGGGCAAGTTACTTAACCCCTCTGTGCTTCTGTTTCTGTAAAATGGGGATGATGCAATGACTGCTTTCTTCATAGGGTTGTGAAGGGGTGATGGAGTAAACCAATCAATAGATATCGGTTGTTAATATTATTAATATTAATATTATTAAAGATAGTGTACTAGAGCACACAACTTGGAATGAAGTCTTAAGTTGACAGTTACTTCCTTCTTATTCTCAATTTCTTTTTTTTTTTTTAATATTTTATTTATTTATTTTCAGAGAGAGGAGAAAGGAGGGAGAAAGATGGCCCTCACTGGGGACCTGGCCCACAACCCAGGCATGTGCCCTGACCGGGAATCAAACCGAGACCCTCTGGTTCCCAGCCCGCGCTCAATCCACTGAGCTACATCAGCCGGGCTCAATTTCTTCATCTGTAAAAGAGGGACTAGAACTAACCAATCTCTGACAGGATGAGACCTCTCAGGTCTAACCTCATCATTCTCAGGATCAGGGACATACCTGTTTTTCACTTCTAGAGCAGGGCAATGGCGGGTGGCAGATACAGTGGATATCCGAAGGAAGCGGGTGGCTGTTTGCCGTAAGAGGTCCAATCAGCTAACAGCTCTTCACAAAATCGAGTTCCTACCCCGACGGAAGAGCTGAGTTCCTGCCAGGCTACCTAGACATTTTAGCTTTGTGTTAAAGCTCTGGAATAACAGTGTCAGAAACCAAACTCTGAAGTCTGGTTGGCTTATAGGGAAATGACTTGACAGAAAGCTTACCTGATATGTAGCTTCCAGCTGCAGCTGGGCACTGCAATGGTGTGTGATGGGGGGCGGAGGGGAACCGCTAGTTTCATCCAGGTTTCACACGTATTGGAATGGGCTAAGCAAAGTAATCTCAGAATCATTTTAAATGTGCGTGTACCTACAATCGTTTCCTCATTCTCATATTTTTTTTTTTTTTTTTTTTTGCTTTGGGCTTTCTATCTTTTTTTCTTGGTCAGGTTAGACAGTAATTTGTCTACTAAAATGAGATAATGTGACTGTGTATGTGTGTATGTGTGTGTGTTACTTGAGAACCAGACTTTAAGATCATCTAGTCATTGGATATTTACGTTATTTAAAGTAGTTAACAGATGCAAGAGAGCTCTATAAAGCAGAAAAACCCTTTAGGTATATAGAGTGGCCACCTGTGGTGATCCATGGTGCCCTCTTGCACTCTCAAAGTGACTATGGATGATAAATCATGATCTCCCTGATCACATGGTCTAACAATGGTCTAATCAACCTCCTCATTTCCTAGATGAGGGAGACATCATGGGGTGATGGGAAGAGAACATGACTAAGACTCAGGACACCGGATTCTGATTCCAGATCTATTACTGACCCAGTGAGGGATTCAAGCAAGTCACATCACCTCTTGAAGACTCAGTCCCTGGCCAAAGTCATTCAGTACTTTCCAAAGTTTGCAATACAAGTCGTGCTTCTCAAACTTTAATGCACACACTGAAGAACTTGTTAAAATACACGTTCTGATTCTGTTGGTCCAGGGGAGGCTGAGATTCTGCATTTCCAGTAGGCTTCCAGGCAGCACCCAGGCTGACCTCAATCTGAGTAGCAAAGGTCTACAAACACTTGTTTCACAGACTATAAATCAGTATGACATTTAACAACAACAACAAAAAAAAAAAAAGTGGGGAGAGGGTTATAGTGAAATACATTCAGAAATCCATATGCCTCACACATTTAAAAGGGAGTGCTTACTGCAGGGCTTCCCGTGCCCTCTAAACATACTTCCACAGAGAATGACTTGAGCAACTCAGAAGAAAAGATTCCCAGAAGGACAAAGGTCTTTATTTTATCAACTGATGCAACAGAAGCAAAAAGGCAGCTGGTTTGCCACGCCCATGCTCAATCCCTCACCCAGGTGAAGAGATGAAATCTTTGATTGCTTGCCACGCTTAAAACTCCGTGCAAGCTCCCTCCACATCCCCACCCCAACCCCTGGCTCATATTTTGGACCATGTGACGACACATGAGTAACTGGATCAGGGACATTGGAGTACCTGACCCAGACCACCACTCCATAGACTAGCCAACTGTAACATGGCCAGATAGAAAATGATGACCTGGACCAACCAGATTGTCACTCCTGCAAATAGTCATTTGAGCTGGCTAGTAGAGGTGGCCAAATCTGAGAAAGCAGCCCCCAGGTGGAATCAGGCCCATGATGGAGCAAAGCCATAGCTGAACTAAAGTTGTAGGAGAGACAGACTCTGAGCAGGCAGTGGAAGCCTGGGGTGGAAACCAGAATGGGAGAGCCACACAGAGCCAGGCAGAGATAACCAAGAGCACTTCCAAATGGAAGTGAAGGCCACTGGGGGCTGTTGTTAAGTAACAAGAGCAAATTGTATCATCTTCAGTGAGTCTTCCCAGGAGGTAATGGGCTACAGACTGGGGAATGATGGAAACATGATATTGCAGTGTTCCAGGAAGCCCAAAGCAAGTCAACAATTTGTAACAACAGTGGAACTTTATTGTCATCAGACCTTCATTCTGTCCAACCTCACCCTGTACCCACCCTGGTCTTGACACCATATTTAATTTGTTTTCCTTGTCCTGGTATTTAATTTACACTTCACTACTTTATATTAGGCATCTCCTATATGCCTGAATGACTCAGCTGTAAAAAGAGGCATGGTGTAGGTAAATAAATAGATCAGACAAGAACTAGTTTAAGTGAATCGTGGCAGAACGACCATATCCCCAAATCCTCCTAATCCATCAGTGTGGGCATAGCGATAGGTCTCTAGCTGCACATCACAGGATCCACCCCAAGTTGAGTCCTGTTTAAAATCATAATGATTTGGATGATGACACAGCGTTTACATTTTTCAAACAAAGACACAATAAAAGAATAGCTAGTACATTAAAAACAGCACTTGGATCCAAAAGTTCTTGCCAGTGACAGCTTAATCCAGTGTGCTTCGATGAAGCACTGCTCGAACGCCCACCCTGAATCAGCATCTCTGGGCTAAAATGCAGTGTTAGGGTTTCTAACTGTTATCAAAAAATCATTAGAAGAATGAGCCACGGGAATTTCTTCGTGAAAAAATTCTGTTTTGAGCCAAAACTGTTGTCAAGATACTGTCCAGTCTGTCTCTCTACCATCTACCACAGGAGAAATTTCTTTCAAAGTTTAGCACCAAGGAAAATGTAGTTCTCCCTGGAACAGCCCACACTGTGTCTGTTTCCCCGATCAGGAGAGAGGTGCATTTCTTGTTTCCTTTTTCATCTTGACCAGCAGAACTCTTCAAACATACAGCATTAGGCTCCCTTGGAACAATGGAAATGAACATTTGATTTCTAATTTTCTTCTCAGTCTGTTTTCCTATTCGAGTTTGCATATCATTGGTTTTATTGTCTGAGCTTCTTTCTTTTGGTAAGCCACAACAACTCATTTTTGGAAGGACTTGGGATATAAATATATTAAATAAATTATGTTTGAACAATGAGTGGGAGATGGATTGATGAATTGGACTAGATGGGGAAGAAAGGAGAAAATTAGCAATCTCAACAGTCTTCAAGATAAACAACTATCTTCATCCAAATGATTTGTTGAACTTGTACTGTTTTATTTTAGTCCAAGATGCCTATTACAGAAAGAACAGTCTGGTAAAAATATATTCAAGTTTGATAAACATCTTACTCTTCTTATAAGACAATTGATTGGAGCAGGTCTATTCATCTAAATTGATCAGTTCAGCTCAAAAGTAAAAGGATGTCTCATTCCTGCAGGCCTAGATCTCCTTCCTCTTTCCTGCACCTCCTTAATTTTCAGGTGAGGTGGGTAAGTGAGGAACTGAGGGAGGGAGGAAGCAGGTAGGAACGTGGATGGGTGCCATGACCTGAAGGATTTCACGTAGCGTGATCTGGCCTAAGAAAGACCTCCCAGTCCCCCCCCCAACCAATATGTCAACCTAGAGTAGGAAATGTTTTCCCTCTATCCTTCCCATCCTAGGGAGTAGAATTCCTGCAAAGGAGTCCAGAAATTGCCCAGAAACACCTGCTAGAAATTATCAAAGGCAAACATTACAATCTGTCCCATCCTCTAAACCCCAAGAGACACCACAACAGACCTCCCTTAAATGGGAATCAGGTGGTTTCTGTTTAATAATATTGATGTTTCTACTTTTACAAATCTGTCTTCTCCACTATAAATATACATGCTCACTACTAAAAATGTAGTAGTAGAGAAAAGCACATTTTTAAAAGTTTAATAATATCTAATCTGGGAAAAGAACCTTGCATGCCCTGAAGTGCAATGCGTGAGGCAGAGGGAAATGCTGGATGTCAGGAGGCTCGGATTCCGATACCAGCTGTGCTTGCTGTAACTAGCTGGCGTGACCTTGGGTGAGTGATGTATTCTTTTTTTTTTTTTAAGATTTTATTTTTACTTTTAGAGAGAGGGGAAGGGAGGGAGACAGAGAGGGAGAGAAACAGCAATGTATGGTTACCTCTCACATGGCCCTCACTGGGGACCTGGCCTGCAACCCAGGCATGTGCCCCGACTGGGAATTGAACCAGCGATCCTTTGGTTCCCAGCCCACACTCAATCCACTGAGCTACACCAGCCAGGGCGGGAGTGATTTATTCTTGATCGTTTTTTTTCACTTGTTAAAGGTTGGGCCAGGCACACCCACTCTTGTAGCACTCCAGGATTGCAGGACAGTTACACAGACAGATGCTGAAGGCCCACTGCCTGAGTGTGCATTCCTAGCCTCAGTTTCATAGCCGGTCCGTGTTTCAATATTCCCATCTATAAGTGGAGGTAATGGTACTATTCTCACTTATTGAAGATTTGACAACTGTTGGCCACTATTAGTATCTTTAACATGGTCCAGCCTGCCTCTCCAGCCATATCTCATGTCACACAGACCTCTTTTCTGAGAGCCACATCCAACGTTGTCTATGCAGCATCACCATGACCTCGTGTGGCATTTGGGATCTTAACTCTGTGATGTCGGAAACGGAGGGACTACAGCCCATGCTCCTGCAAGGCCTCCTTCACTGTCCCCTGTCTCAGCAAACACCAGCACCCACCCATTTGCTCAGGCCCCAGACCTGGGCATCGACCAGATACCTGTCCCGTTCTACCTCCTGCAGGCCCATGCGACTCTCAGACGAAGCTCAGGTCTCCACCTTAGCCTTTATCGGAAAAAAAAAAAAAGTGCGATTTCCATGCTCAATCTATACAATTCAGGTAGAGGAAGGGGCCTCTATCAGATGTCCCATCAGAGACTCCATACTCAGTAGGATCTTAAGGGCGTCCTGAGCGGCCTTGGCAGAGGAGTGGCTTTCAGTTCGCAGCCCCTCTCAGTTCAGGCACCGCAACCCGAACTCCCAGTGGCAGGCATCTGAGGCAGGTACCTCCACCCCCGCAGACACACTGCACCCCCCGCCAGCTTCGCCTGCCTGTGAGTGGGGAGAGCTGAGGGCACCGCTCAGAGGCGGGAGGTCAAAGGTGCCCTCATTCCACACCCAGGCCTGCTCTAGCTACTTCCACCTTGTCCTTGAAGTCTTTGCTTTGTCAGAGCTCCTTGAGGTACCACAGATGATGCTGAGGAGATAAGCCTTTACTGGGTAGCGATAGGATGCTGAGTCCTTACACCTTTCTACTCATGTAATCCTCACAACATCTCCAGGGGGAAGCTACATTTATGATCCTGACTTTACAGATGGGGAAACTGAGTCAAATGGGCTTTAAATGAGTAGTACCCCAGATCATGGAGCCTTGAATGGTAAGTGGCAGAGCTGGGGTTTCACTCCAGGCAGGCTGTTCTGTAGAGTCCGCTCTCTGCCCTGGGCTGCTTTCACACAAATGCACACCAGCCGATGACCCTCGGGGTCGCCAGCCACCACGACCTCCCTCAGGGTTTTGGCATCCCTGGGGTTCCCGTGGCAGGCTCAGTCACCGTCCAAGACCCGAGTCCCTCCTTCAGCTGCCAGCAGACACCTTCTTCCCAAACGAACAGATGGGCGAGCGGGAGCGTGTGTGTCTGTCCAACTGAGACTTTCCAAAGAGAGGGACTTTCCAAAGTTCTACTCTGCTGCTTTCTGCCTCCGATTTTCCTGGGAATACGGACAGCGATGTCTTAAAGGTACAGGAAGATGACGGATCCAGGATATGCAGAGGAAATGAAAACACGGGCACCTGCAAGGACTTAACATCCACACGTTTCACTTTCTTTATTTAGACAGTTTTGGGTTCCATCTCCGTCACTAGTATATCTCTGTGCTCCCACGTGGGTCCGCATACTGCTTCCTCCCCTCCCCTCCACTGCCCACCCCCTAATACCCACTTCTTTAGTCATTTCGGGCAACTTGCTTTTTCCTGGGCACATGAACTGGCTTAAGGCTCTAGCATCTCCCTCTGTCCGATTCCCCTCCTCCACGTGGTGGACAGTTGCTGCAGCCCGAGCCCCCTTCCGGATCCTAGGCCCCAGTCAGAGCCAAGCTTCCTTCCTCTTCGCTGGCCCTAGTTGTGTGCCTGCTTGTGACACCCACTGCTCCCAGGGGCTCCTTGTTCCTTTTGGACTGCAGGCATCCCCAGGGGCACAGCCAGGGGCTCGGACAACCTCCTCACATGCCCCACCCTGCACTGCATGTTTTGCCACCCACCCCCTTCCATCTGACCTGCAGTGCCCCAGGAGGCCCCTTCCTGAGCAAACTGCCCTCAGTCCTCCCAGAACCCCACCCTGAAACTCAGCAGCCCTAGCCTTTGCCCCCGCCCTACCCCCACACTGAAGGCTGCAGTAAGCTGACCTCTCTTTGCTTCCTTGGACACTCCCCCACTCAGATGCTAAAAGTCAGCCTCCTCTGGGGTTCGTGCTTCCCCGCTTTGCCTCCTTTCACCCATCCAGGCATGGCTCCAGCTTTTCTCCCTATATTCAGTCTCTAGTCCTCAGCTTGGGTTACTTCAGGGCTCCCCTTGGTTACCCAGTGGACTCCCCATTCTCATAGCTCCCCGAGGACCTCTGCTGCTCCTTCACTTGAGCCACCCCTCCCAAGTCCAAAGCCACACCCTGCACCTTGTCCACACCCAGAACTATGCCACCTTCAAAACCTGGATTTCAGCTCCTGGCCCTGTGAGTGGCTTCTAGCACCTCCAGCTTTCTCCCTCACCCCCCCCCCCCCAATGCCTGTCACTACAAGGCCCACCCCTTCAGACCCTCCAGCCATCCCACCCTACTCAGCCTGGACTGCAGGGCAGTCAGTCCAGCTAACTTCTTACTAGCCTCTTTGGGCCCTCCCACCCACAGACTCACCCTCAGATCCCTCAGGCACTGGGGCAATTCCATATGCAAGCGAATGAGAGAAGTGGAGGAAAACTAACTGTGATAGTCCAGCAGCGCAATGCCAAGGCTACCAGCTCCCTCTGCAGCTCTTCCACACATTGGTCCTCTTCTCAAGTCCCCATCAAACCTCCACCCCTCTCACTCTCCCCAGGCGACAGAGCATTTGCTCAGCTGAGCAGCCAGTGGCCTTGACTCCCACCTCCCCCTCCAGCTCATCCTCATTCACTCCTGTCAGAGGAAACGTGTCCTTTCTCCTGTTCAAGGCCACCACCTCCAACTGTGTGTGCTCCTAAGTCTGTTTCCTACTATCTCCTCCTTGACCTTCTTCCATTCTGGTACTCTTCTCTCTCGCTCCCTCTCCCAGTCTCTCTCTGATAGAGGCCTTGCCAAAAATAGGCTGGTAAGACTAGTGATATGCATTGAATTGCATCCCCCAAAAGATATGTCCAAGTCCTGACACCCGGCACTTCAGAATGTAACCTTATTTGGAAATAGGGTCTGTACAGGAAAAACAAGTTAGAAATGAGGTTAGGTGTGCCCTAATCTGATAGGATTAGTGTCCTTATAAAAAGGGAAAATTTGGACAGAGGGAAGATGATACGAAGACACACAGGGGGAGGACGGTCCTGTGAGGTACAAGCCCCCAGCAAAGGAATACTGGTAAAGACCAGAAGCTGGAAGGGTTTGCCTGGAGAATTCATGAGGGATTCTTCCCTACAGCTGTCACAGAGAGCACGGCCCTGCCTGCACCCGGATTTAGGACTTGTAGCGTCCAGGACCGAGACAATGCATTTCTGTTGTTTGAAGTCGGGGCACTTTCTGACAGCAGCCCTGGGAAATGCCCACAGCTGGGAGGCTGACCCTGAGAGCCGCTTTGACCCCTCCTCGCTGTGAGGCTGACATCCTGGAATGACAGTTGGATGAGGACTCTTCCAGGGCCTCTGCTGGGAACACTGAGTATGTCATAGCAGTCACCAATTTAGAATAGTACTTTAAAAGTGACCCCAGAGGTCTGTGACGTGTGGTGATTTGTAAACCCGAGGCACCCCAAGGACATATCCTAAGTATATTCAAGTCCCCAGCTCCTGGCACTGGCACTGGGCCTGGTACCGTATAGGCTTCCAGTGCTACGCACTGAGTCAGTGAGTCTTGTCACCTAAGGTAGCAGAAGTCCAGGGAGAGATTGGGGTTTCCAGAAGCGTCCCCAAGCCTAGCATAGCTTTAGTGCCCATTCACACAGGTCAGTCCCCAGGACACACTCCATCTCATACCATGGTCAAGACAACCAAGTAAAGTTCCGAGATGCTCCAGTGGAGTCTGCTGACAGCTTCCCAAGGGTGACTCACAGCTCCGCAGAAAGAAGCAGGGCTCTCTTGTTCTTTCTTCTGCCTTTCCAGGAAGCCCTAGGAACAGAATGCAAAAGCAGCTCTTTCCATCCAGCCTGGCATCTGCTTCCAGCTGCAAGAGAACGAGCAGGCCATCAGATAACATTTAAGTGGCTGTGACCACAGTGTTCCCATTTGAAGCCTGGAGCCCAGCAACTGCCCTCCCCCTCCCCCATCCAGGCCTTTCAGGCGGCCTGAATAATGTCTCCCACTTTCATCGGTCTTCCCCACTAGATGCGACCCCTGTCATATTAATACTCCTTATAGACTGGGGCTCAGCTCCTAGTAGGAGCTCAACAAGTGTTTAATAAAATGAATTTTTAAAGCAGTTCTCGAGTCGTCAGGTCAATGCTGAAGCAAAGTGACACAAAGGAACCTAACTCAGCGGAGGTTTGTCAGCCGCCCACTCCATCGGGCCCGTTCTAGCACCCCCTGCCAGGGACCCTCTTAACCCAGCACTCCACGGGGCTGCCACGTCCAGACCCTCTTTCCTCCCAGGTGCTCACAGCCCAGATTCTCGGACCAGCAGGCAGGAGCCAAAGTTAATCACCCGCCGTTTAGGTGGAATTTGAATGACTGTGCTTTCAAGTGAAATAGATACCAGAGGTTCCTCTGAGTGTCTGATGGATAAATGGAAGGTACCTTTAATGTCCCCAGGGTCCGTGGTGGGAGCTAAGTACCCCAGAATGGGCAGACGAGGAGCCTGGAGGATCAAGGAACATGAGTGCCCACAGGTCAAATCCCGAGGCACAGTCCCGATCTCACATTTCTAGCAGCCTGTTTGGATAAACCAGTTGAGTGAGACTCTTCATGGATCTATCCAAAAAATGCATTCCTGCAGGCAGTGGCTTTGTCTTGGTGGCTTTGGAGGACATGCTCGTGCCTGGAAAAGCTTTACTGTATTCACACGTGATCAGTGCCACAATCGATTGGTTGAACGATTAGGTGCTGAGCTAAGGAATGCCGTAGACCTGCCAGCACTTACGGAGCCCTTTATTACATGCACGTCGTGCTGGAGAATCAAAGGCAAAGACCCAGTCACTAGAGAAGGAGAGGGTGCCTGTGTTGGGGAGCCCAGAGTCGCACAGAACAGCACAGCATCAAAAAGAGTGGCCAGGGGCACAGGCTTCAGAGCCAGGCTGGGTTCCAACCCTGCTCTGCCCCTTCCAAGCTGCGTGCGCTGGACTGAAGAGGTTACATAACTTCTTCCTGTCTCAATTTCCTTAAATGTACTAATCACAGTACCTACTGCGTAAGGCCACTTCTGAGGACTGAATGGACTATCTGGCACGTTGTCAGTGTTAATGGCTGTCGTTCTTGCCAGTGTTGACTATGCTGTTAAGTGAGATATTATGTACAAAGTGCTAAGCAGTGCCTGGTACTTACCAAGCAGTCAGTAATACTAACTATTACTATTACCATTTTATTTTTAAGTTCTGAATTAGTTATCTATTGCTGTGTATAAAATCGCCTCAAAATTTTAGCAACTCAATCCAACAATAAACATCTATTGTGTCGTATACTTTTTGTGGGTCAGGAATTTGGCAGCAACTTACAACTGCATGGGTCTAGCTCAGGATCTCTCGAAAGGTTGCAGACTAGCTGATGCCTGGGGCTCGACTAGGACCTGCTTCCTAGATGGCTCACTCACACGGCCGGCCGAGGCGGTGCTGGTTGGTAGCGGGGACCTCAGGTCTTCCCCCACATGGACCCATCCTGGGGCTGCTGGAGTGTCTTCACGGTACGGAGGCGGGTTCCCCTCTGGGGAGTAACCCAGCAGAGAAAGGTGGAAGCCACATGTCTTTGATTGTGAAACTCTGTGCCACAGGAACCCATCAGTTCCACGGGTCCGCCCTGTTCACTTTGGGAGGGTTACACAAGGCTGGGGATCCCAGCAGAGACTCCCTGGGGGCCATCCTGGAGGTGGGCTGCCCTGGGTCCTAAATTGTGTGGCAAAGACTATGATTTCCATAAGAATTCAGGTGAGGAGAAAAAAAACGAAGGTTAAAGTACTCAGGGAATGTTTGGGGTTTGTTTTGTTTTGTTTTTTTAGCTAAATCTTGAAGGATGTCTTTTACCATTTCCTTTTGCTCATAGTCCTTACTTCTATAGTACTTGGAAAGAGAGGAGGGTAGACCTTTTGTAATCCTAAGGATAATAGGGAAGGAAGGGAAGTAGGAGGAAAAACTTAAAAGAGGTGACCTATTTGAGGGATGGCAAGGGGGAGACTGACATTGGGAAGGAAACTGTCTGGAAATAAGGTAATAGACGCAGCCTGGGCCTGTCCAAAGCCAAGAAAATACACTTTAACCAGCTCAAGTAGAAAGTAAACATTAAAGGCAGAAGGCTTTAGCTAAACACATTTTCAAAATGCCTGTAGGCTTGTTTGATGTGGGGGTTTGAGGCTGCCTAATGGATTTCTGAAGGTGGAAAATACTCTCCTCTAAGGGACAGTCTCTTCAGTGCAAACCTGCCCTGGCAAGGTCAAGGCAACACCAGGAAACGGACTTGAATAGCTTCCTTTTACTAGGATAGGAAGCTCCAGTTGATAAGAGAGTTGGAATCAAGTATTCCAGTTGGAGGCTGGGCCTCCCCAGAGGAAACGCTGGGGTGGGAGATAGTCTGTGTTTACGCAGCGTGCCCGCTTTCTGCCGTTCTTACAAACTGCAGCATTGGCACAGCTGAAGATGGGCCCGCCTGACCCAGAAGGACCAGTGTCTGACGCCTGTCCAGACCCACCCAGCCAGGAGACTCACAGCTGCTCCAGCACGCTGCGGGCGAGGGCCACTCTGCGCACTGCCGCCCTGACGCTTCACGCGGCTGTGCTGGGCAGGGCCGTGACAGTCTCGAAGCACCCCCTTCCTGCCCCGCATGGAACGTGGAATACCTCTTCCAGTGACTCCAGTCGGCAGCAGGGAGCACCTTCTGACCCCCCTAAGACATGACTGTGGTCCACGCATCAAGACAACACTAAAACCCAGCATTTGTATGTCAGTGTGGGGGCCCCACATGCTCCCAGTATGACGCTAAACGGTTTGCAGCCCTGGCATGCACTGTGCCGCTGAGGGGCGGCACAAGTCAGACGTTTCTGCGTTTGAATCAGCACCTTCCCTTGAGTATGATCTTGGCTAGTGCGGTTGACCGCTCAGAGCTTCAGTTTCCCCGTGTGGGAAATGGGTAGAAGGCTCACTGATGAGGAGCCCTTGGACAGGGCCTAGCATTTAGCAAGAGCTCGTAGACAACGACCACCACCATGATCTCATTATTATTCTGTTATTATTCCACGCCTTCCAGTCTTCATCTGGATGTTATTTCCAGCCCGAATGCCCTCCTCCCCATCCCCCTCTTCCCCTTCTCTTCTTTCAAAGCTTAACTCAAATACCACCCACCTGCTTTCAATGAGGCCCCAGTCTGGTTGAGATGCTCTAACTTGCAAAGCCCTGGGCAGCTGTCCCCACTCCCCTCCTGGCACAGAGCACTTAGTACAGTGATGACTGGTTGACCAGTTGGCCTCACCACTGTAAACTCCTTATAAATCCTTTCTCCTTTGTATTTCCCAACATGGAGCACAGTGCCCAGCCCAGCCAGGCACTCCCCGCACATCCTGACAACGCAGTGCTGGGCTCATTTCATAGTCCACAGTTCAGTCCCTAACAGTGTGCCAGCAGCCCCAGCAGGCTTGCTTTTGACCTGGATCATCCGCAAGTCAAGGCTGCAGATTACAGTGATTCAGGAGGAATGGGGCGGGCAGGGGTGGGGAGGTGGGGGTGAGCAGCTTTCTTCCCAGAAAAGCCTTCCCTCTTACAATATAGCAAAACCTGAAGTATTGCTTTTCCCAGGGAAAATACTAGGGGTATGAAAAAAAAAAAAACTATCCAGGGAACAGAGGGGGTGCAGCCTAGACCTTTCTCGTGACTTCTGAAAAGTCCTCAATTCAGCTCCAGCCTAGAACAAGCACCTCAAGGAGTTCCCTAGAGCTAAGGAGTGACTTTCACAATCTCAAGAGACTCTGGACAAAGTCCAGGATCACCGTGTGATTCATAGGGTGGAGTGGATGATATAAATTATACATTTGCTTTTAAAACTCCATAAAAAAACACAGTCTCCTGGGCCTGGCTTCAGCCCTCTGTGCTAGGCGAGTCACTTCCTGACTAGCAGAAGCACCCTGGTTCCTTAAACCGTTTAGTGTGACCTCGGTCTCCCAGGCACCACACAGGCTCCAATCCTCCTGCCACCTCTGCCCCTTTCCTTGCCCTCAGTCTGAAGAGCCTCTTTGTTTTCTTAGTCCTATGGAGTCTGGCTTTGTAAAGCCTCGGGATGGTTCTGTTGGCTCTCACACTAGCCAGGAGCTATCACCGCCCACCTGAATCACCACAGCCACATCCAAACTGCTCTTCTCAGCTGCTGTCTCTCCTCTGTCCACCCCCTCCTGGTCTCCTGTGCCAGACATGATGGTCCTAAAACATTGCATATGTCGCCCCTCCCCTGCTCAGAAATATTCCAGTGGTTTCTGTTTAGCGACAGAATAAAATCTCAACGTCATCACTTGGGATTGAAACCCTTTCCAACCTGACTCCACCATGTCTCTTCAACCTCAACTGGTTGGTTCTAAACAAACCGACTCCCACGTTGTCCCAGCCACACACCAGGTGCATCCCCACTCTCTGGCTGTTCCACCTGCCCGGATGCCCTACTGCACTCCTTTTCTTGTGACCAGTTAGTCAAGGCTTCTGTCCACTCCCCGTGGGTTGGCCCAGGAAATAGCCACCAGCTCCAAGTAGCTATTCAGCACTAGGGATGTGGCTAGTGACACCGAGGAACTTAATTTTGTATTTTATTTAATTTCAGTTAAATTTAAAGACAGATACATGTCTCGGTTTTTGGGAAACGTTTAACTACATTTGGGATGATTTGATTTTCTGAATCTGCTTTTTCCGCTGTAAGATTGATGAAATCTAAATACAGACAAGATATCTTCAATGAAAATTTAGCATCTGAATTGAGATTCCTGCAAATGTAAACTGCACACCAAATTTTAAGACTCAGTATACGAACAAGAACATAAGGTATCTCTCTATTAATCTTTATGTTGATTTGTATTTTTCGGACACACTTTTCCCCCCAAATGTGGGAGGAAAATAGGGGTGCATCTTATAGTCCGAATGTAGCTTACCTGAGTTCTGTTTACATTTACATTGGTGAAATATTACATTATTTATGTTATTAAATATTTTACCACGTTTTCTGCTTCAAAATTTTTTTTCCTATTTTCCTCCTCTAAAACCTAGGTGTGTCTTACGGTCTGAAAAATATGGTACATGTTGGAATGATATTTGGATATGTTGGGTTTAATAAACTATATTGTTAAAATCAATTTCGCTTTCTTTTTATTTTTCTAATGTGGCTGCTAGAAAATTAAAAGTTACGCTGCGACTTGTGTTTTGCATTATATTGGTAGTTTTATTGAGCAGCCGTGCTCCAGACTGTCGGTTCCTGAAGCGATCCCAATGATCAGGATAGTTCATTTAAAACTCAGTATGAGCAACTTTGTTTTTTTAATCTTTATTTTTATGTAACAAAAATCATTAACCACTTTTAATCACCAATGCCCAGCAGCACATGCTATTACCATCTGGCACCTGTCGTGCCTGCGCCCTCTGCTAGGCGCTGGACACGTCATCACACTCACTCCTTCCTCTCAGCCACCCAGTGAGCTGTGGGCACAGTTAGCTCCGTTTTTCAGATGGGAAAGTGAAGCTCAGAGAGGATAGGTGGTTTATACCAGGATACTACTAGTAGCTACATGAGGTAGCAGAGCTGGGATTTGAACTCACACCTGCCTGTCACTTGCCAATGCTCTTTGTGACTCCAGCTCATACCTGTTAGGAATGAGCACTAAGTACTGCTGTTGAGAATGGCTCAAGCTCTAGTTTCTCTTGCCACCACTAGTAACTCCACTGTCCTGTTTGCCTCCCTGTGAGAGGCTACTTGACTGATGTCCATTACGTGATGATATGTACTAATCACCTCCACCCTGCACACACCTCCCACGAATTCGAGTCACCTATAACCCATTATGTGGTATTATCTAGCCTTTCCAGGTTAGCGTAGTGTGTAGCAATACCCAGGATCCTGCTTTTGACAAATGGGGCTGAGCCAAAAGTCTCCTCTCTAGTCACAGCATAGGTCCCCACAGCCCTGGAGGGGACCTCAGAAAGGCACGAAAATGATTTAGAAGTAGGCAGCTGGTGCATATGTATTTAAATGACATACACTTAGTGAGCCTTTACCATATGCCATGCTAGATGCTGAAGATACAAGATAAGTTCGCTGCGCCCTTGCCTCGAAGGGTCCACAGTCCGGCATGGTAGGTGAGGGAGGGGACAATTACAGTCTAGTGTGACCAGTGCTGTGATGGCAGGGAGTGAGGATGCTGTAGGACCTCAGAGGCCACGTACCTTGACCAACCTGGGGAAGGAGAGAGGGGAAAAGAAGGAAAGAAGGAAGGAAGGGAGGGAGGGAGGGAAGAAGGAAGCAAGGAAGGAAAGGATGAGGCAGTGGGAGGGAGGGCAGGGAAGCAGAGGGAAGCCTGGAAGGAAACCATCTGGGGAACCAAGGGATGGGAGAGAAGGCAAGGTGGCCTGGAAACGAAACTAGGAAGCGCTCCAGGTGTTGCTTACCGCTGCTGGCCACACTAGAAAAATGGCTGGCACTGTTGGCATGGGCGTGAACTCCACCGAGAGTAATTTGTCAAAAGTATCATCTCCCCAAGAAAATGCTATTATTCCATGAAAAAGTTTATGTTGGGAGATGGAAGAAAGGCTTTCCAGAAACACTTCCTAGTTCCTGGTTATTGAAAAAGTGCCCACACAACTATTCTTTGTTTCTTTATCTATGAAGATTGAATTAAGAATAGGGCCACAGAGGGGCAAGTCTTTTGGGGACCCAAGACAAAATTGTAGGTATAAAATTTGTTTAGATTTTCCAGCAGAACTTACTATGCTTTCTGGGTGAATCTACTGCAGGCGTGTCAAACTCATTTTCACTGGGGGGTCACATCAGCCTCGAGGTGGCCTTCAAAGGACTGAATGTAACTTTAGGACTGTATAAATGTAACTACTCCTTAACTAGGGGCAAGGAGCTTGGCACTGCCGCTGGGTAGAAACAGGTGCTGGCCGGATAAAACAAGTGGAGGGCCGGATTCGGCGCGGGTGCCTTGTGTTTGCCACCTGTGATCTATTGGGTCATTTATGTCTGCCCCAGGGGGAGTTACTTAGCACCCCCAAATTCCAATTCCTTGATTATTGCAACAAATTAGCCAAGAGTCTGCGAATTGCTCAATTCTGAGAGAGAAAACCACATAGGGAAATAGGTGTTTAAGTTAATCTATTTAAATTAATTTTTTGAGGTAACATCGGTTGATAACGTATCAATCTCAGATATACAACATGATAATTTGATATCTGTATTCTCTGTTGTGTGTACCATGGAAAACACTGTGCAGTTTCCTTTAAAAAGTAAGAATAGAATGACCATATGACCCTGCAATTATTCTTCTAGGCATCTACCCCCAAAATATGAAAACACGGATTCATAAAAATATATGTACCCTTATGTTCCTTGCAGCATTATTTATAATAGCCAAGGCATGGAGGTAAACAAAGAAGATGTGATACACACATAATGGGATACTACTCAGCCATACAAAGATGAAATATTGCCATTTGCGACAACATGGATGGATCTTGAGGGTATGATGTTAAGTGAAATAAGTCAGATGGAAAAGGGCAAACACTGGTTGTTAAACCTTTAAAATCTGAGCACCTAGCTCCTTCTGCCCTCCGGAACACACGCATGAGCAGTCCTGCAGAGCCCCGCCTACTCTCAGAGCTGGGTCTAACGTTTTAGAAAGCACTTCCTTCACTTTCCCTGCGGCCCTTAGCAGAAATCCAGGGTCAATGGATAACTAAGAGTTGGCCCAGACCCATTTATGTGTCTGCTATTCTAGAAAGTGCTCATTGACTTTTTGCCCAGGGTGGCCTTCGGAAGGGCAGGGACACCCCAGAGCATCAGCAGGCTCTGACCAGAGGGGCACAAAAGACTCCAACCAAGGACTGGCTAATAAATGCCTTAAATGCAGCAATTCAACATTTCCTCATTGGAATCCACTTTAAGAACCCAGGAACTTGGATGTTTTTGAGGTCTAGTTTAGGTCCCATGTAAAATGAGGTCCATTTAGATGTTACCTCACTGTATCCTCCCAGCCAGCACATGCTTAGCTCCAGGCAAAAGAAGTTCTTGCCACCACCCCTCCCCCAACCATGCTTTAGAGGGTCCTGCTCTGGCCTTCCCCTGGTGCTGTCCCTACTCATGGGGCAAGGCCAAGGGGCCTGCCCAAAGCCTGTGCTCCCCCTCATACCCAGCACCAGGTCCCTGGGATCCCAAAGTTCCTTATTTAAGCGGGCCAAGCCAGTTCCCTAGAGTCTGTCCTGACTGGGGCACCGAACCACTAATGTGCCCACACCTAGGCCGGAGGCCTGTCCAGTGGTTGCTGTCAATGGGGGTGGGCAGAGAGCCTGGGCACATGGGCTGAGGCATCCCCTCATTACCCTTGACCTCAATGATGCGGGTACCAGTTCACCAACTGGACAAGTACACGTAAGCATTTTGACAGAAGGAAACATGGTAGCACTGACTGAAAGCCTGCTCCATCCTCTTATATAACTATATAACCCAAATACCAAGATTATTATACCCACTTTACAGATTAGAAGACAAGCCCATGGTATTAATTCACTGGGCCAACATCTCCACTTGAACCTCTGCTCTCTGGTTGAGACGATTCCTTCTGTTCCCTGTGCTGGTGGAAAATAAATCCCACCCCTCTTCAGAGTTCAAATGTGGGATCCCTCCCTGAAGTGCATGGATTTTTCTCTTCGTTGTATCAGACTCTTTGGACAGAAGCAGATCTTGCGAGGGCTCGGGGTGGGGAGAGCACATCAACTGCTGTGAGTGAGCCTGAGCACAGGAAGGAGAGGAGATCCATTTAAACCACAGAAAGACACAGCAGGGCAAGCAGGCTGGGACACCACTGTGAAACTTTCAAAGGGCTTTGTCAGTTTAAAACGGAACCTCTCCTTTTGGACAGACACTGAGGGCATCTGTTCTACAATTTAATCCTCATGCCAAGTCTTTCTGGATAACTACTCCCATTTTACAGATATGAAAGGCGAGGCTCAGATGTGTTACCCTGAATTCCGCCCCCACACCACTATTCACATCCCTCTCTGGAAACAAAACAACTAGCAAACAATCTGATAATGATTTGTACGGTTTAGACAAAAAAGTGGATGGCCTTGCCACTTAAGAGAACTTTTCCTATTCCAGTTTTATTTTTTAGCAAAGAAAGGGAATACAACCACACGTGCGACGTTTGCTTGGCACACGCGAAGCGGCTTGCTCTTGCTTTCATTTCCTCCTCTCGTCTCCTCAGGTGTGGCCTAGCCCTCCCACAGCCAGGAGAAAGCTAATAACTGAAGCAAGAGAGGGACATTGGTGACAGTGCCCTGTCTTCTAGACATCCAATTCTGTAATTCTGACTCAGCAGATGCTGCCTTTCTCTGAATGCTCTCATTCCCTAATCCTTAGTCCTTTATTTCCTTAGCAGCTGACACAGGAGTCTGGGGACAGATACGCTGATGACATTATTTGCTCCGGGAGCCAGCCTGGCATAATCTGACAAAAGCCACACGGACCATGTCCCAGTACCACTGCGTGAACCTTTACTGCTTAACGGTGAACTCGACCAGCGGACACACCCTGGCGTTTGGACTGAGGCAAAGGCCAGGTCTGCATGCAGTGACACGTGACGCTACCCGGCCAGCTAGCCAGGAGTGTGGTTCCTGGAAGCAGCAGGTCCTAGCTTGCTAATCAATCCAGTGCTCCGAGGGAAAGAAAACTCCTGCCCCTGGGTTGAGAGCAGAGGATTCTAAGAATAAATTGAGACTCTGCAGACTTAAACTTCCCTGGAGAAACAGAATTTATGTTAAAAAAAAAAACAGTTACAATTTCCGACGAGAGGCAGCCCATTTACAGGCAGTAAAACATAAAAAGTATACCTCATCTTTAAGCTCTGTAAGGGAACATGAAAGAGAGGGACGAGCAGAATGTTTCAAATTTCTCGGAAAGAATTTCAGATTTATAGACAAAGCCTGTGCTCATTGTTATATAAATAGATTGCCCATATACGGGTGATACAGTAAGTAAGGTGTAAGAGTTCCGATACATGTTGGTGAGTTTAAGATGCACTTTGGATAAATCGAGTGAGGTCAGAGCTGGTCAACAGCAGCTCATGGATCTTTCTTGGAGGCTGAGAAAAATATAACCAGTAATTAAAGTCATGTTTTCCATTAATAACAACAAACAAAAAACCCACCAACAATGCAATTCCACATGTCTAGTTTCATGCAAAACTTTCCACATGAGAAGCTTATTCTGGTAAGGGAACCATCTATTTTCATTACAAAAACAGTGCCTTTTCATGTCTAGCTCACTTAAGGGGACATCCGGGGCTTATGCACCCTGTAAATATTGCCGTAAGCTTGGCTCCTCTTTTCTTATTTCTACATTAACCGCCTGGAACATTTTCCAAAGCAGAAGCTGAGCTCAAAGTATGGAACATTTTACCAGAATCAGCCCCAAGAGCTGGTAAACTTCCAGGTGGCAGTCAGCCTGAAGGGGGCTGGAAAAATAGACCGACCAACCAATAGAACTACTGGACTCTACGCTGCCGCATGGGTAAGTATAGGTAGCTACTTGTTTCTAAAGTTTGAACTTCATACACCTGGGCATTTGGGGCACTGTGACAAACTGGGCATAGCAGAAAGAGCACTGGATTCAGAGTCAAAGAAGGGAGCTTCTAGTCCTGGCTCTGTAACTGGTCAGGCTGAGTGAAGCTTTGGGTGCGTCACTTAGACTTCTGTTCCCCTTCGCTTCTTCACACGTGGATGGGAGTAAGGTTAATGCCGGGTGTTCCTAATCATGCTATTGTGGGTGGAGAATGAGCTAGAGTAGGTCCAAGAGCTTCGGGGTGTTTAAAACATTACACAAATGTAAGGGATTTGTATATGGGAGAGCTAGAGAGTTCCCTTCCTCTTCCTGTAGGCGAAGGAAGGTAGGAAAAGTCCATGCTTATATGTAAGAAAGGTGATCCTATTTTTATGGAATCCACCTATTTTATATTGATAATGAGACAGAACACAATAGTGTAACAAGAACCTGGATGGGTCATCATCCTTTCTAGAAAATCAACACCAGGTTTAAGCACTGAGTAACATCACTGATTTTTAAATAAACATATCTAAATTGGGTGTGGTCCAGTCCTGAGGAGCAGTCACACTTATTTAAATAATATTTCCCATGACTCAAAAAAAATTTAACTTCTCTTTTGGAGTTTTCCTAGAGCCTCTGGCACACTCTTTGAATATGCCTTAGGGCGACAGAAGTTTTTACCTTTGTGGATAATAATGACTTTGTAAACAGCACGAAGTTATTTCGCCCAAAGTTTGGTAAATGGGCTAAGTAATGCCATTTTCTAATTTAAATGGAAAAAAAGGCTGTGAGTGTAAGATAGGAAGCCTATCTTTCTTTTAGTTCCAACAGAAGAGTTACAAATAGTAGACTTCAGGAATTGGCAGTGTTGTTGGAAGGGGCTTGTTCCATCCTAAGGTGATCACGTAAGAGGAGAAAATCCATTTGGAAATGTATTTCTACATTTTTTTTTTTTTTTAGTCATGCCATTATTTATCTCGCAAGACTGGCATTAGGCTTTGCGTTTCTAGGAAAAAAGGGCATTGCAACTAAGCAACTGTTCGATCATTTTATTACAGCTTCTTGGGGCTTCTGGATCCCTTATTTGCATTTGAATTAACAGTCTGGAAATACAGATGTTTCCGATGAATTAACAACTGGGTCTAGTGGAAATATACACCCATCAGGTTCCATTCTAACCAACAGACTCTGCTCCCTTAAAAAGTGTGGAATTTTTTTTGTTATGAAAAATTTATCTAAAAATTAAAATATCACTAAAGTCATTACACTGTAACCTGAAACAACTGCTAGAGTGTTGTTTCTGGTGCAAATAATTTAAATTGTGTTATTTTAAAACAAACACAGTCGTGCTTTTATTCACTGAATATTGCACACTGTGGGTACTTCCGCGTTAAATGATGACAATAACTTTTTTATGGAAAATATTGTTCTCTCCCTCATTTTTTATTGTGATAAAAGTCACACATCTAATCATTTGATCATTTTAAAGTGAACAATTCAGTCGTATTTAGAACATTCCCAATGTTCTGCAACCATCACCCGTATCGAGTTCCTAAACATTTTCATCACCCCAAAAGGAAACCCGGTACCCATGAAGCAGTCAGTATTTCCCATTCTTCCCTCTCCCTAGCCCCTGGCAACTACTCATATGCTGTTTCTACAGGTTTATCTATTTTGGACATTTTGTATAAATGGAACCTCACAATATGTGGCCTTTGGGTATAGCTTCTTTGACTTAGCGTAGTGTTTTCAGGGTTCATCGATGTTGTAGCATGTATCAGTTCTTCATTCCTTTTTGTGGCTGAATAATTCCATTGCACGGATGTACTATATACATGTGTCTATCCATTCATCCATTGATGGGTAGATGGGTTGTTCTCACACTTTGGTTATTCTGAAAAGTGCTGCCATGAACACAGGTGTACAATCTTTTCTTTGAATGTGTTTTCAATTCTAGAATATCTGGGTCATATAGCAATTATATGTTTAACTTTGAGAAACCACCAAACCTGTAACTCATTTTTACACTTACAATTTCAAGGCGGCTTAATTACCAGACAGTTAGAAGCAGTTGGACTCCTGCAGCCAAACCCCAGGCTGGGCTCAAAGAGGTCTCTTTTTAAGAAACACTGAGCCAAGCTTGTTCCAACACAAGCTTACAGGCAGGGCTTTGAACAGCTTTCTCTGCTGTTCTACCGGTCACAACATGAACTGGCTGGGCAGGAATACCTTCCTGCCTCCTAGGCATCCTTCGTTCTCCATTATGTTGCACACTTTCAGAAATAGAAAAAAAAAAAGTTAACTACCTAACTTACTGGCTTCTTTCACTAAGAATCTGGAGTCCATGTAGAAACGGTACTTGGCAGCCAACCGTAGGTCCCTGTCCTGGGCAGTGGTTAGTCCTTCCATGGTTGGAGCACAGAGCCTGCCAAACACCAGTTGAGACAATAGATCTTCCATCCAGGGTAGACTTTTTACCAAGCATTTTGCCTGAAGGTACAGCCCAGAGATTCTGACCCTATCAATCCATAGATACCAGAGTTGATCCTACCCCACTATGTACGAGTATATTGTAAACTGTCTGCCCTGTGAGCTTGGCCAGGACAATGGGAGATAGTCCTACTACAGGCATTGTTTGCTGCGGCCAATTTACTGAGTCATGAGGCTCCCCAGCCATAAACCCAACTCAGACAGTAACTGATTAGCATTGATTTTTGAAAAAATTTAAACCTGTTTCATGAGCTTCTCAGAGAGCTGACCTCTTACCTCAACTGCCTAACACATAGGTAGTTTCTGAGCTACAGGAGCCCAAATCAAGGAGCATTACTGCCAAAAACAGAGGCAGACCAAAATGGCTTTTCCACTTGAAACTAAACACTAAGAATGAAGAAGTTGGTTTCCGGGGTTTTTGCTAGCAGTCTCTGCCAGCCCAGCTGTCAGGTTGCTCGTCTCCTGGCAGCCCTTTCAGGTGTCCTGGCCTGAATCTGCTGTTAGGACAGAAGAAAGTCCCTTGGCTGATCATATCCTCTGTAACCTGGCAGGAAACCTAAAGTTTGCCTGCGCCAGTCCTCGGGTCTGTTTGCTTATCTGCTTCCTTGTAGGGAAGAGTCTGCATCACAGTGTCCGGTTTAGGGGGATTTTCACCATGACCTCACCCTGCTGCAGCTAACGTCCACTGATTTCTGCACCGCCTGCCGCAGTTCCGGAGGGAATCCACATTAATGTGACATTAACCAACGCCTCCTAGCACATCTCAGTTAACTTCCCAAGTCCAGTTCTTCTCATTGTGTGTGTGTGGGTGGGGGGGACGTAAGGGTGTTGCAGGGGTCTGAAAATGCCAAAAAGAGTTCGGTGAGTGGATTGATGACGTTTGGCTATTTTCAGGGCTTGGGAGAGCAGGATGTCAACAAAACCACCTTAAAAAAATGTCCAAAAATCTTCCAGGCTCGCGCTCGCTGTTTGAATAACTTTGTAGGTAATGGCTTCGAAATAAGGTGCACGATCGGTGACAGCAGCCTTCCGGGATGAAACCTGGGATAGGGGCAAGAACGGTTGGAGAGTCCAAGAGCTGCGTCGGAGGTGCGGTTAAAGGCCTACAGGGTCCGGGGAAACTGGCGCAACTAATTAAAGGGAAACAGAAAGGCGCCCCAGACGCGCGCCCGGCCCCACCGGAGATCACCTGACCAAGGCGGCCGCGCGCACGTGAGCAAGAGCGTGCCTCACCGGCAAGGGGCGGAAAGTTGGGGGAGAGGCAGCTGCGTACGTGCACGTCCCCGGGAGGCAACGGGCGCGCGCACGGCCTCGGGGCCACCGCCCCTCCCGGGCCCGCCCTTCTTCCCTCCCTCCCTGGGTTTCCCGGCCCGCCCTGCCCGGCCCGCCCTGCGAGTCAGTTCGCTCGTTCCCTCCCTCCCCCGGCGCGCTCCGGCCGCTGCAGCGCTCCCCGCCCTCGAGCCTTGGTGCCGGAGTCGTCCGCCGCCGGAGGAGGAGGTGGAGGGAGCCAGAGGGGCCCGCCGAGGCGGCGGCGGCGGCGGCAAGATGGCGGACTTCCTGCCGTCGCGGTCCGTGCTGTCCGTGTGCTTCCCCGGCTGCGTGCTGACAAGCAGCGAGGCCGAGCAGCAGCGCAAGTCCAAGGAGATCGACAAATGCCTGTCTCGGGAGAAGACCTACGTGAAGCGGCTCGTGAAGATCCTGCTGCTGGGCGCGGGCGAGAGCGGCAAGTCCACCTTCCTGAAGCAGATGAGGATCATCCACGGGCAGGACTTCGACCAACGCGCGCGCGAGGAGTTCCGCCCCACCATCTACAGCAACGTGATCAAAGGTGCCGGGTGGGGGTCGGAGCCGGGGGGCCGAGGGCCGGAGCCCGGGGAGGCGGCGGCCGGCGCGGGGCCGGGCACCGCCCTCGTTCGCTTGGTCACTGGTTGAGGACCCGGCCCAGCGGGCGCGCGGGAAGGGGGCGCGCCCAGGGATCTGGTCCTGCTGCCCTGTGTACCCTCGTCCCCCAGGGGAGGGGATACCCCGGTACTCCCCGCCGCTCCCCGCCTTCCTTCTTGGGGCCCCGGTGGGAGGTACGGATGGTCCCCCACCCCGCCCTCCGAGAGGGAAGTGAGGAATGCCGGGGTGCGGGGTGACATGCCCTGTCTTCTCTCCAGATGAGGCAGGAAGACCCGTGAACCAACCCCAGACCCTCCATCCCCACGCCGGGCCACGGCGGTGCCTACCCAAACCGCCCCCCACCCCCGCGGGTGGGTGACCCGAGTCACATGGGGTCGGTCTGCTCCCAACTCCCTGCTTCTTTGGCTGCCTCCTAAGCCTGGGAGTTCTGGAACCGTCGCAGTAAGGAGACTTTTGCCCGAGACTTGTCAAGGGCAAAATGTGACAGTCCCTGGGCCCTTCTGGACAAGGATATGAAACTCGAGGGTGTTGGTGTTTGCTGTGCAGTTATCATGGAGCTGTAGATCTGTTACAGTCAGTCTAAAAAAATTAGCATCAGTGGTTTTTCGCCCCGGTGCCACGGCTGGGCAGGATGTTTGCCTATAATCACTATGCAACACGTCTCTCTCTCTCTCTCTTTCTCTCTCTCTCTCTCTCTGCGCCTCACTGGAGGCAAGGGTTGTGTGTGCCACAACTTGCTTCTCTTCTATTAAATAAATGAAATTGTGCATTGATATACAGATTCTTTGGCTTAAAAGTTATGTGGAGCCGTTATAGGTAGCCAATGAATCAGTGTCAGTTTGGATCAAAAACTCTATTTGCCATTATTTTTTAAAATTCAAAGTTATATTTTGTCCTTAAGTAAAAAACACACAAGAATTGTATTTCTGGGATTTCAGAGAAATCGAGGAGATGGTTTTTATTTTGTCATTTGGGCGATAAGTAGCACTTATTTTTTTTTTAGTGTCAGATATTTTCTACTTTAGAAAAGACGTTTGAGTAAAATTGAGAGACAGCCCAGTACTTAGCGTGCATCCAGATCTCTCTATTTCATCTCAGTAGCAGTTATCCAGGAGTGTGCAACACATTTCAGGTCTTTTCAGGCATGTTTTTTTAAGTGGGATTTTTTTTTGTTCGGGAAGTATGTAAGCAACTCCTTTGGGTCACTTTTTTCTCCCCGGACTGAGGAGAGGAAAACTGTCTGGGAGAGGTGGTGGGAGGAGGGGCGTATTGTGTGGGGGGTAATGACCGGAGAAGAGCACCAGGTGGGGAGCTCACAGACCACTGGGAGCTCCGAGCCCTAGTACCACTGCAGTTAAACTCTACAAAACAGTTGTATTTATCGTATTTTAATGGTTAGTACAAAAGCAATTAAGGTCTTTTTCAAGGCCACAGACTCTGCCTTGCCAGTCCTTAATTAAAGGTACCTTTGTATCCTGATGCCGCTGAACTTCAGCGGTTATGTAAATGAATAGAGTCAGCATGTTAACTCATTATGAGCCAGGTAAACACCTGGTTCTTAAATTTGTGCACGGTCCTAAGTGTGGCCTGCTTTAAGCATTGATTATGAGATGAAGTACGTCACTGACTGGACATCTACTTTTTTTAGTTGGCATGATCAGAAAATTGACAGCAAAAACAGTTTTTCAACTATTCCATCAAATGAGTTCTTGGTAGTCATGTAACTGTTAAAATGGACCAAAGGTAATAGTATAGTGATAGAGGTAGTGGTTTTGACCAGTCTCTCTGAGTTGAAATCTGTTTTTATATCTTTTTTGCCATTTGGTCTTCCTTTCAGAAGAAAGAATCTCTTGCCATCCTGTGACTTACACTGATTTGAAGCTTGGTATGGGACAGGTTTTTTGAGTTTTGAATGTGTTCCTAAACCAGCGTTGGATTAAGCAGGAAGCTTAGGGTCCAACCAGAACCCAGAGCCATTGTGTTTGGTACTTGGCATTTCATGAATGTCCTTTTGAGGGGCTCAGAAAACCTTGGTTGCAGGCGTTTGCTCCTGAGCCTGGACATCAGGCTATGCAGCATGATTTCTATTTTCTTCACTAGTTTTTGTTCTCTTGTGACTACCTTCTGCCTCAAAAGTTATTTTATAAAGTAGAACATTTTAAAATCCTTTAGAGCTGTCATTTAATCATATACACTTTTCAAGGCTCTAATTTTATAATTATAACTTAACTTTTTTTAAACTCTGAGAAATTACAGTTGTCCTTTTTGATGTTACTCCCCATTTTTGGAAGAGAAGGGCCTGTAGTAGTTAAGAAGTTTACGAAAATTATTCTGGAATAGGATCTATGAGAGAGAATATATAATAATTCCTGTCACACTTTCTTTTTTTAAACAAAGGTATGAGGGTGCTGGTGGATGCACGGGAGAAGCTTCATATTCCTTGGGGAGATAACTCAAACCAATTCAACGGAGACAAGATGATGTCATTTGACACCCGTTCCCCCTTGGCCGCCCAGGGAATGGTGGAAACGCAAGTTTTTTTGCAATATCTTCCTGCTATAAGAGCATTGTGGGCAGACAGCGGCATACAGAATGCCTATGACCGACGTCGAGAATTTCAACTGGTAAGAGACTTTTCTTTTAAAATGTTGTCGTTCTATTTTAATGACATTTATTGTCTGAGTGGGACACACCCTTTTCAACGACTTCCACAATATACTCTGTGCAGAATTTTAGCCTCAGAAATTGGGGTTGCTACATAGATGAGCTTTTTAGTAAGCAAGATAAAAATAGGATAAACTCTATAGAGTCGGTGAAACTGTTATAATTAATTGCTCATTTTTTTGTTTCAAAAGTAGGATTATAATAATTTGCATAGGCACTTTTAATTTTGCTCTTTTCAAAATAATTAACTCCCAGTTATAACGATAATATTAACCCTTCTTTTAAAAAATCCTTTTACTCTTGGTCTAAGAGTTCAATAGCTGAACTAGGTTCAAATGTGCTATTTAGTCTTTAGAGGTACTCGTTTTATGATACAGATTAATATAGAGAAGAGAGTAGCGTTCTTGATAATATTTAACAGTCATTGTGCTTTTTGTAATATTTGCATTCTGTTTTTTCGTGTGTTTTGTTTTTTAAGGCATCTAAGCACATTTTACACAATCGATCTTTTTTTTTTCCCCAAGCAAAAATTTTACTGGATAAACTAAACAGGTGTCCTGGTCTCTTTGGGCTGTAACGACAAACTGTGACAGACTCACGGACAGCAGAAATCTGTGCTAGACTCACGGACAGCAGAAACGCATTGCTCACAATACGGGAAGGCGCTGGCAGATTCAGTGTCTAGAGAGGCCCACTTCCTGGTTCATAGATGGCCGTCTTCCCGCCGTGTCCTCACTTGGCTGAAATGTTTCTTCTTAACAACAAAAAATCTTAGTTATTTTTTGGACATCTTGTTCCACATGGGAAGCACCTAGATTTTATTTTATATTTATTTTTTGTACTTTGTCTTAAACAAGATTGCCCCATAAAACTTCAGCTGTTACAAAGCATTGAAGGGAGGGTACAAGAGAAAAGATCCGATCCAGGTTAAAGATACAAAAATAATAATTAAAATAGATTATTTTAAATCAAATGTTTTGTAATTGTGAATGCTTTGATTGTATTCTGGGCTTTATTTACCAAAGACAAGAAAGATCCCAGGAATGATAGCAATCTAGACTGTATACAATTGGGGGGGGTGGTTTGGATCTGAAATGTTTTCCGGTGCTGTGATCGAAATGAAGTAACAGTTACAAGTAAAACTGTGCAGAAAGTTGTTTGATGATGTCACTGACATTAAAGTGATCCACGTTTATGGGTGTGGCTACAAAATGAAGCAGTCTTAGCTATTAACAGTTCTAGAAAAGTGTTCATAGTAACTTTGTATAAAACTGATACTTAAATCTTCATTTCTCTGAATTATGTCTCTCATTTGCATCATACAGCCAAGCACTTGATTATTGCCGTTTTATATAGTTCTATTCTTTGATAGGTGTTTCTTGTCAAGTCATTTGTCCATTAATGGAAAGCAGATACTTATCTCACATTATTGTGAAAATTGAGTAACTGGCAGCGTTACGTATTAAAAATTAGGAATTTAACTTATCAAGTGACCTCCATCCAGTTCGCAGACTTGTGGTTACTTTTTGTCCTTTGGCCAGTGTTCTATGAGTTCTGGGGGTCTTGCGTAAGTTCCCCCACACAACCCCTTCTCATCTCCCTTCACTCCTGTTTTTAAGTGCTGCTTATTCTCCTTTCTCCCTTCTTTTTAATTCATTTTCTCAACAAGCCACGCTTTCTACTCTTAAGCTTTTTTAGGATGTTACTCAACTTTCCAGGTAGGGAAAAAACATCATCTGTAACAGCATACAGTGCACACTGACTGCATGAGTGAACGGCTGTGCTCTACAGTTTTCTGTCGGGAAGTTCCACAAGTCCATTTAATGGAAGGTGGGCTTCACTGACACTTCTTGAATTTGGACATTCACATCTTAGAGTCTCATATCAAGACTGTCTTGTCATTGTTGCTGAGAAAGCATTCCTGAGTGTTTGCATTAAGAACAAATGGGCAAGACCACTCAGGATGTGGACCTGATGTTCTTGGCTTGAGCCAGCTGATGCTTCAGGAGCAAAGAAGACATTGGGCAAGGAGAGACAAGTTCTGGAAATACTATTTTCCTGATAAAAAGTAGGGGCGCAAATAAAGAGGAAGAGGGCAAGATCGAATTTTAAAACTCCTGAGGAACAGGGATTTTTTTCCCTGTATATCATCAGCATTGTTCATGGGACCTGGTACCTAGTGTTCAACTATTATGTTGAATTAATGATTCCTTTACTTTTTGGATGCTCGGGTGCTTGGCATAGTGTCGGACACTGAGAAGGCACTTGGCTCATTTAAAATTTTCCTCAAAATCATATTCACTTCCTCCTTTTGTCTACAGACAGCCAATCCCCAAGTCCTGTCTTTCTACGCCTGTGATGTCTCTTGCATTTATTCCCTCTTTTGCTCTTCCACATTTTGTCCTTGTGCCTCTTGCTTGGACTCCCAGTTAATCATGGTCAGATACAGCATGGGTTTGCTCAGAAAGCTTTGTTCATTCTCTGCTGCCTCCAGAAGAGAGTTCAGCCTCTTTATGTATTGGGTCAAGGCTCTAACTAGCTTACCTATGATCCCAGCAAAATATTTTATTTGACCATTGCACATACCCTATAACCCCTCAGTTCCTGTATACCCTGGTGTTCTGTTTCTATGGCTCTCTTCACAAAATCCCTCTGTCAAGTCTGTTCATTAGGTCCTACCCTTTTCTTAGAACAATGGTAATCCACATTTTCCCCCCTTTTTTATTATTGTTCTAATACAGTTGTCTCCATTTTCCCCCTACCCCAGCCATCCCTACCTCCCACACTTGATCCTACCCCCCTTTGTCTTTGTCCATGTGTCCTTTACACATGTTCCTTGACAACCCTTCCCTCTTTTCCCTCTATTATCCCCTCCCACCAAAATTTAATGTGACTAAATGCAGTCCATGGATCCCTTGAGTCAGATTCACTGGAATGATTGTTTAATACAAGACAAAAAAGCATTCTAGACTTCATCACAGGAAGATCTGTTTCAGGAATCTGGGATGGAACTCAGTGGTCTGTATTTTTAGCAGACAGCCATAGGCAATTTGGGTGAATTGCCTATGTGCTTTAGGGTCAAAGCTTTCTCCAGTCCTGCCAGCTGGAATGCCTCTCTGCCCTGTGTGCTTGATGGCACGCTTGCGTTCTAACCTTCATCTGGTCACATGTGTTTGAGTTACTTGCATTTGTGTTTGGTTCTCCCATTAATGAAGACGCTTCTTCGGTATGTTTTGTCTTTTGCTTTCTCACTAGCGTTGGGCTTGACATTGATTTTATTTTCTTATTTTTTAAACATTTGAATCACAACATTGTTCTAGGAAAAAAAAAAACCACTCCACATTAAGTTCCTTCCAGGAAATAGGAATATTTCTGTATGCTAATTTGCTAATTTTATAGGAGATGGGAGGTCCTTGTATTATAGAATAATTAATTTCTCTTCTTGCAATGTTTGATAATGTATATTCTTGAATGTTGGATAGAAAAAGTAAACATCAGAGAAATGGAAGGGAGTTAGCAGGTAAAATTAACCAGTTTTGTTTTGATTAACAATTGATTATTAAATTTAATGCAAATTGAAAGGTAAAAGAAAAAAAAAGGGCCGGTTTTTAAGCCTATGTCTTTTTTGCTTTAGATGAGTAACTGCCATGTAATGAGTCTCTGGGACAAGGGATAGGATAGTTTTATCACAGCTTAGGTTTTTAGCAGTCCATTTATTTGTTAGTAATAACTTTGGGGGCAAACATGAGTGTTTTTTCTCCCCAAGTTCTCAAAGGCAAACATTTCCTTTTCTGGTTGGTTTCATCATGGGTAAGCTAAATAGCTCACTGTGGAAAAAGAATCTAATCTGTTGTTGTTACAGCTAAGGTACTATTCTAGTTCTTAACTAGCGCACTAAAGAGAATACCTGTATCTTAAGAAGTGGTCTTTTTTATTTGTTATATTTTTCATTGAACTTATTGGGGTGGCACTGGGTAACAAAATTATTCCGGTTTCGGGTGCACTATTGTACAGCATCTGTACCCGCTGTACTGGGGGTTTACCACCCCACGTCAAGTCTTCATCCTCCCCATTTAAGAAGTGGCCTCTCTTAGTGCTGAATGAAGTGTTTGTGATGCTCACCTTTGGCTGTGCATTCACTATGGCCTGCCACTGCACTGAGGAGACACCTCTTCAGAAAAACCTCTCATGTGGCAGTAGCTAGGGAATTTGGTAAATTAGATGATTAAAGGGATGGGAGTCCAGGGTTGGCTGGGGAATGGTACAACTGAAGATATGTAGTAAAACTAACAAAATAACTAGGAGTCACTGCCAGTTAAATTTTATGGGCTTTAAATATTATTCAGAAATGCAAGCAAAATTTGTAGAACTGGTTATATAGGACAGGAAAGTGTGTGACATTGGGAGGAATACTCTAGAACTTCTAGTTTCTATAATCAGTTTAACATTGTCAGCATTAATACAACTTCCTGTAACGACCAGTGTTTCTTTGCAGTCCCTGAAGCCAAACTATTTTCTTTGTTATCATGCCATGGTACCGTCAGTTAGACTTAATTTTTCTTACTGAAGTAGTACAGTTTGTACTTGACATAGTTACACTTTAAGCTGATGGGATAGTTTGTTCATCAAGACAGAACTTCCCCCAGTCTGTGTAACAAAGTAACTACTTAATCTTGCAGTGGCTGCTGAAAAAGAGCTGAGTGCCCAGAACTTCAGGTTGGGGTAAATACGTACTTATTTGTACTGTGGCGTGGATTTGAAATATTACAGTTAGAAGCATTGGTTTATTCTTTAACACTGATTTGGATTTTCTTTAAAAAGTGAATCAATTACTACATTCAGTTTAAACTATTATGTTTCTGTTGGAGAAGGATTTGGTTTGTTTTCTCTATGAATAAAAGCAAAACAGGACTTTGACTTCAAGTTGCTAAATACCTATTGTCTACTTATTCTAGGGTGAAGGTAAGATATTTCAGCCTATGTAAGATAAGGATTATATACAAGATTAGAGGTTGTAGAGATTTTTAAATTTTGGTCTCTATTGATACAATTTCCTGTGGGCGAATTTGATCAAATGTCAGTCCAAACCTTGGGAGTGCAGAGCGATAGTACTCTTTACATTAAAACCAAAGAGATGTTTTAGCATGTACTTACACAACTTTCTGAGATTGTGTGTGGACATATACATGCACACGTAAGTATATGTCTTGATGTGTTATATTGGCATGTTCATGTTTATATGTTATATTTTTGGGTGGGAAGAGTAGAAACTTGACTAGCTGTGGGATACCTGGCTCTCTGCTGAAGGGGGACTGTAAAATACTGTGCAGGTTTCTATATTACCTTTTCTTGCTAAACAAAGTTATTGATACAATAAGTTACGCTACTCTGAAAAATGTTTATTGAAAAACTAAGGGATGAAGCAAGGAAATAATTTTGGTAGTGAAACTAGATGTTAGTTTCAGAATTCTTTACTTGAGTGTGGACCTAACCCCAGGAGTAAGGGTTGTGAGCTCACTTTGAAGGAAATGCTTTCCTTAATGGTGAAGGACTCCCTGGCTTGAATGTTCCCTGTTGACCTCTCACAAATAGGCCCAACCAAGTTGAAGTATCTGGTCATATTAGCCTAAAACAGGTGCTAATTTCTTTCTCCAGAAAATTAATTCAAGTGCTGATAATTATCACTTTTTAATACCATATATTTTATCAGAATGCCTTTGTACTTTTCAAAATTCCGTCACATGCATTCCCATATAATCCTTAAAAAAAAAGACCAAATAGAACATGTATTACTGTCCCCATTTCACAGATGAAACGAGTTCCTATGCAGAAAGGTTGCTTGATGCTGTGGATCACGGAGTGGACACTGGAACCTAGACTGACTCCTGGCCCACAGCACTAGCCATGAAACTATTTTGCAAGCACTCAAATATTATTTCCATGGAATATTCTTTTCTTCTATTCCTAGCCTCTTCTGACCAACACCCATATACTCATATATTATCATCCCCTTGTAAGTTCTGCACAGTTATTTTAAATATGTGTGTTTTCTTAAGAATACGTAGCATTGCACTGATATTCACAGTTCTTTTTATATTCTGAAGTTCCATAATACCCTTGTACCATTCCTTTTTTACTGTATTAACTTAGGTTATAGTATAGTTATGATACATATAAACTTAAATGCCATTTAATGGCAAATTTCTTAACTTAGAGTGTTACAGTTCATCCTGACCACCCTTCGTCATGGTAAAGGCTGTTTGAATCCTCATCCCTTAAAAACACCCCTGAATGTACTACTAGTGATCCTCAACTGATGTCTTATCAACAAACTTTGTTTTTTAATTTCTATTTACTTATTTACTTATTTTTTTATGAACATGGTTTATAATGTACCCTGAAGAAATAAAAGTTTAATGGCAACCACTTATCTGAAAGGCAGCCATATATTTTTCTAGGAAAGTGTTCTTTGGAAATTGGCACATATCTGATATATATTTGCTCTTGGTTTGAAGAACGGGATATCAGAGTACTTTTTATTTTTATGAGCTCCTTTGCAGTGTTTCTCATGTAGTTGTCACAGTTTTCATACTACTATTGAAAATTCCAGATTACAGTTTGTTGCAAATTTTTGTTACAGTTAGAAACTACCTGAATTTTTAAGTGCATATTTCTGAAAATTAACAGTGGTTTTTATTTTCTTGTTTGAAAGTACATTTTGTCTAGCTACATAATAAGTTCACTTTTTTCTGTGTGGTGAATATATATATACATATATATATATTTGCAAGATATCTTTTTTCAAGAGAATTTCTTACACCCACATTAGCAGAGCATTATTAGAATGGGCTGATAATAGATCAAGGAAATGATTTTGTTTCGAGAACTGGACTAAAGTTCCCATCTGCTGTACTGATAGTGGTTGTTTGTCTTAATCTTTCCAGTTTAATCTCTCTTCTTTTGGCAAAATGAATACAAATTTTTTAAAATCAGTGTAGTGGGTATGTTTTTTCATCCCCAACTACTGTACAGTAGATGCCAAATACTTGAGTAGAATTGCTTTTCCTTGATATATTTTGGTTTTGGTCTCAGTCATAAAACCTGTGTACACAGTTTTATTTCAGGAAACTTTACTCTGTATCCTCCAAACAAATTAGAAAATAACCATATTCCAAGTTATTGATTTATTTTGTATATTGTAAAACATATTTAGAAATGAGTTTAATGTGACAGCCTTACAATTTGATACGGTATTCTACTGTGCTGTGAGACAGATAAAGTAGAACTCAGTGGCTGGCCAAAACTTGTATCCTGATTGTACCACTCACTGTGAGTTTGAGTGAGTCCCTTGGCGTCTCTGAATCTCTGTTTCTGCAACTGAAAAATAGGGATGGTCCAAGGAACTACTTTTATTAATTGTCATGGGGAGTACAAGAGATAATCTGTAAAAGTTTTTGGCACAGTGCCTGATACATATTAACCATATTCTTAATATTAGTCATGTGTACATAAATCATATGTAGCCTTTTAAAAATAAATAAATAAATAAAGCCCTATAAGTTTTGATGACCCACTTTTTGAACTCTATTAGCAATATAAAAAATTCTTCCTATGGCTTTAAATAATAATTAAATAATGCAGACCTATGGCTTACATTCTCATTAGACTGTATATTATCTGTAATAAAGGTAGCAAGCACTCTTTTTTTCATTTTTTTTAAATTTCATTTATTTATTTTTAGAGAGAGGGGAAGGGAAGGAGAAAGAGAGGGAGAGAAATATCAGTGTGTGGTTGCCTTTCACGTACCGCCTACTGGGGACTTGGCTGGCAACCCAGGCCTGTGCCCTGACTGGGAATCGAACCTGCAACCCTTTGGATCACAACCCGTGCTCAGCTCGTTGAACTACACCAGCCAGGGCAAGGTAGCACATCTTAAGAGATTTGAGGTTTTCATTGCTACACTGGTTCTTGTTGCCTTCTCATGTCACTTTGCTTGATTCAGTCTGATGTGTAGGCTGAATTAGCCAAATCCTTACCTGCTCTGCTAGAAGCGTGGTGAGATACCTTTGCGGAAAGTGCAGGTGCTGTGTTATTCTTTCCCTCTCCCTCCTTTCTCTGTGGCACCCCTCCGCCCATGGCACCCCCAGCCTCCCTTTCTGCCATTTTCGGTGACTGGGATGGGCAGAGGCTTTGTGAGTACTCAGGTTAAAGAGGGTATTAAGATTTCTTTTTCCAGGGTTAAAAAAGATTCCATATATTTATAAAATACAAAGTGATTTTTTTAAGACTTCATGTTACTTTTTATGAGATTTTAGAATTCTGACCATTTTGTATAAAAACCAACTAAAACCTTAATCTAGTAGAGAATTCCTACTTTTTCTCATGGCGCAAAGTAAACAAATTTCAAATTTGTTCTCCTAAAGAAAAAAAAGTATTGACTTTGGCATTTAAAAACAGTGTTAGCTAGTAAACAAAACTTTTCTACTCGCCCTCCCCCCAGTGGTTTCAGTGTCTTTGGGGTCTGTGAGCCTGAGCAGCTGCATTTAGCATGTTAATAGGACGTTTCTCTTTTAACCCTTCTGGAAAGGTTAAAGAAAAAGGGCTGGAATAGTGAATAATTGCGGTGAGAGACTTTTCTTTCCTTTTTAATATCCTGGTTACTGTTTTCATATTCCCTGGGTAATGTTTTTTAAAACCGTATTTCTGTTAAATAGGATGAACTGTCTCAGTAGAAGTGCAGAGAATTTGTCATATCATCATGTGGTTTTCATTTGGGTTTCATGATGTTAGGTGTGATTGTATCCATTTATCGATAGTAAGTAAAAGAGAAAGTCATGGGAGCTACTAGCAATGAGCAACTGTACTAGGTTTTCCAAGTTGCTACTCGTAAGTTATTGCCTGGCCAACTCTGTGCTACATGAGGCCTAATAAATGAGAAGATTACGTGAATATACTGTAGACAAATTGGCACTCAAATGTAAGATCTCTAAAGTCATTTTTATTGATTTTTTTAAAACCTAATAATTGAATGCTATATATTCACAAAGCTGTGAATACTATTTATTCTAATTGAAATAGTTAGAAAAGAGTAATGTGATTTAGCCTATTGAGTTACCATATTGCAATGCAAATGATTTGCTATTTTTAACTGTTACTAACTTGCCACATTTACAGTAAAACTGTCTTTATTAGCTATAGCTTCAAAAATGATTAAAATCATTACCATATAGATAATACATATTTCAATTCTGGACTAGGCAGGGAGAATCATATTTTTCTTTATTTTTTCTTGATCTTTTAAATTATGATCAAATGTTGCAACCAGTTTTGAGGTTGGTGTTACAATTTAGTAAAAAAACTAAGGTTCTCACTGTTATTTAGAATTTTGCACATATGGCCTTAATATAGGATATTTTCTGTTTGGAAAAAAAGGCTCCATTTAAAAAATGGATATTTAAAAACAAACTTGCATTCTGTAGAAATGCATTTATGCATTTTTTGATAGGACTATATATGTCCTTTGATAGTTTTCTGTGTATTTATATTGTGTATTATATGCTGGTATCAAGGTTTAGAGCATGACTTTGAGTGTGCATTTTCATTATTGTCATCTGAATTCTTTTCTCCTCATGCGAAAAGTGAAGAGCAAATGTCAAAGGCAATAGGGGCCAGAAGGCCTTGGGGAGCAGATTTCATGGGGTCAGTCATTCTCTGACAATTCAGATAACAGTCAACTGGCAGCTTTTAGCAGTCATTAAGTAACATGTTATTGAACACCTATTAATGAGTAGGCACTTTGTTGCAGGCTGGGTATTTGCTACTGAACCAAATGTAAGTAATGGCTGTTCTCATTGATCTAAGATGGTAATTGGAGGAATTAAGATTACATGGGCCAACAAATAATCCCACCAGTGATAAATGCTTGGAAGGAAAAGAAAAGGAACCAGTGGCAAAACAGGAAAATGGTTTGAAGAGGTGAACATTTAAATTAAGACCCCGTGGGTGAGAAAGGGGCAGCCAGGTGAGGGGAGAGAGGAGGTCGACAGGCAGAAGGAGTACCATGTGCACAAGACCTAAGGTGGGGAACAGCTTGCTGGAGTTGGAAATTGGAGGGAAGTGAGGGGAGCAGTCAGTCAGCAAACATGTATCGAGAACCTTTCTGCTATTCTGGATGCTGAGCAGTTCCGAAGTTAGGTGGTAGCCGTAGAGGTGTAGAGAAGACAATGGATTCATGGTGTGCTTTGTAGGGAAAGTCACTGGGATTCTGACAGTTTAGGTATGAGGCGAGGTAGAGAGACATGTTTTAAGAGTGACTCAGGTTTCTGGTTTTAACAAGCAGGTAGATGGTGCTTTTCGCTCAAGTGAAAAGACTTTGCAAGAAAAGAATTTGAGAGGGACTATTAAGACTTTAATTTGAGCGTATTAGGTTGAGAGCTCTGTGAGGCATGAAGGTGAAATCAAGTAGACCGTTTGATACTTGAGTCTGGAATCCAGATTAGAGCTTTGGGTTAGAGGTGGAAATTTAGGAGTTGTTTGTATCCAGGTGATATTTAGAATCTGTAAATGTTTACAGTTACTCAGGGAAAGGGTGTCAAGAGAGACTAGGGCTGAGGATAGAGTCTCAAGGAACATCCAACCTTTTGAAAGTGTTCAGAGGAGGTGATGCTAACAGAAATGGCCAGAAAGGTGGGAGCAGTTCAGGAAAATGTCATGCCATGGAAGCTAGGGCAGTGTTTTAAGGAAGAAAAACGTGCCACTGAGAGGTCTTGGAAGGTAAAGAAAAACTGACGTGTCCGTTGATTTTTGGCAACAGGGAGGTTTTTGCTGGTTGTGGCAAGTGACATGGTGAGGAAGAAGCCAGCCTAGAAGGGCCTGAAGAGGGAAGAGAGGGGAGGAAGTAGAAAAGATCCACATGAAATCAAGCTGACTGACTGTTCTCATTTCTCTGCAATGCTTTCAGCCACTGGGTTTAGTAGGCGGTGTTTTTTAAGCCCTTTTGAAGTTCAGGAGGACTGCGTAGCCCATATCTGATATTTACTACCAACCATGCTTTCCGGCATCCCTTAATAGCATAATTAACAAGCAGTGACTTGGGAAAGTAACCGATGTACCAACAGAAATTTTGAGCTATTTCCCACCTTCACCAGATTGTACTGCTTTTGTTCCCTGATGTGACTGTTTGCTTGGCCGGTGGGCAAGGGAAGCTAACTAACTGAGGCTTGCAGAGGCCGTGTGGAGCTTCTTGCTGGCAGGAGAGCTGGCCCGATGGCTTGAACACTGAAGTGGGAATAAAGTCATCTGGGTGTCCTCACTAGGACTTCTGGGTATTACGAAGTGCTCTTACAGGCCCCTCTCGAGTTACCAGGGAAATCGAAACTATATTTGGGAAGTATGATCTTTGAAAAACTATTACTTTTTTTCTTTTTAACAATTGAGTTCATTTCTTTTTGAGAATCAAAAAAAGTTTACTACTGAATGGTTCTAGTTCTGGTACAAGATGATTTCTTTGTATGCTGTTAAGGTTATATGTAATTGACCCTTTTCAAAAAATTATTGTAACTGTGAGGAATTTCTTAAAACTGAGCTTTTTATTGTTATGTGAAAGCTTAAAAGTAGGAAAATTGTTTTGTTTTATGAGGGAATTACATCTTGGCTCCAAAATCCAAATTAGCTTTTTTTAAAGTTTAAATTTTAAAACATACATCCATTGTAGAAAATCATCCAGTTAGCCGTTTATACCACCACCCTAGGACATCTTTGTTGATAGTTGGTGTATTTCCTTCTGGTGTTTCAGTACAGTATTGGGTGTTGAGATAAACTTTTTTGTACGTTCTGTACAATTTTATATCCTGTTCATTTAGTGTTGCAACATTAGCATTTCCTGGAGGAGGTGATTTTCTCAGAGAACTGGTTAGGCATTCTTCTAGAAAATGGATGTAATTTTTTTTTAATTAAATGGAAAATTCTTTCTTGTATGTATTTTTTTAATGAACAGAAAGTGGTGGTACTAGATGGTAACGTGCAACAAATAATGGGGTAAATCTTACCGTGTCGTTACTGGATTGAGCAGCGTTATGTATCATGTTAGAGCTAGCCCATCTCTGTAAAATTTTTTTTTATTTTTTTATTTTTTTTTAAGATTGTATTTATTTATTTTAGAGAGAGGGGAAGGGAGGGAGACAGAGAGGGAGAGAAACAGCAATGTATGGTTGCCTCTCACATGGCCCTCATGGGGACCTGGCCCGCAACCCAGGCATGTGCCCTGACGGGGAATCGAACCGGGACCCTCTGGTTCCCAGCCCGCGCTCAATCCACTGAGCTACACCAGCCAGGGCCCATCTCTGTAATATTAAACTTCTTCCTTACATTTACAATTTGTATTTATAAGGGAAGAAGTTTTGTTTTTTTTTTTAATCCTCACCTTAAGACATTTCTTCACTGTTTAGATAGAAAGGGAAAGAAGGAAACATCAAAGCAGGAGACAGGCATTGATTGGTTGCCTCCAGTACTTGCCCCGATGCATCATATGCGCCTGGACCGGGGACTGAACCCGCAGCCTTTTGGTTACAGGATGACACTTCAGCCAGCTGAGCCACATTGGCCAGGGCAAAGGAGGAAATTTTTAATTATTTTAAATTTTAAAAGATTTTTAAAAGAAATGCTGGCCTCCACTCTGAAACCTGTATTATTTTAAAGGAAGGGCTGTAATTCTCACACAGACTTTTGAGAGTGATTGATACTTTATTAAGATAACAAAATGGAATAGCTTTATAAGTATTACATACACATGCATAAGTATAAGACACACATATCCAAAAATGCTTGTTAGACATATGGCTAAGTTTTTTTCTCATACCTCTAGGGTGAAGCGTTTTAATTAAATAAGTTTATTTTTATGACATCTGCAGTAGGAGAATTACTAAACTGCATTGTATATTTTGTGTTATGTGTAAATCGGAATTTGGCGGGACTACAGGAATACTCTTGGAAAACTAAGATCTGGCTTTAAATTATTTTAGTGGTAAGTCTAATTGAAAAACTTGATACAAAAAGAAATTAATTTATTTGTGAACAGTGGCAAGAAAGGCCAGTTCAATAAAATAAAGCGATGACTTAGTTCTTTTCAAAAATCTCTTATTTCTAATTTTGTGCACTAGTTTATTTTTATAGGTTATATGCAAGGAAGAGTTAAAATTAATTGTCTAAATTAGGCAGGTGTTCGTTTGGACATTGGATTTAGGCTATTATAAATTATCTTAGATTAATCTGAATAGATATTTATTCTGAAAAAATGTTTTTAAATATTGAGGTGGTTTATGTTGTTGTAACTAATTTTGGCTCTTTTGGAAGTTTTAAGCGATGCACGTAGGAAATGTTAGCCAGAAATTTGAAACTCTGCATTCATTTGGAGTCTGCATAATTTTGACCTGTCTACAGAGCAAAGGAAAATAGCTTATATTTCTCTGAGTATAAGTAAATACTGTCCCGCTCCTTGTGAACTAGACAAAAGGCGTGAGTGGTAGTACCTTAAGTATGCCTTCGTGATCAAGACGACAACATTGCCCTTATTAAAAGCATGTGCTGTGAGTCACATTAATACTTTACAATGCTTTTTCCAAATAAAAATTAATAGAGAACGTCATTAAACAAAAAGTAGGTCATCTCAAAGATAAGAAACAATAAAATAGGTCCTTTGTGAAGACCAGGCAATGCCGGAATGGCAGTAAATGAAAGGAGAAGTGAAACTGCTCCGTGGCAGACTCTGAGAACCAGGAGGAGAGTTTGGTGCCCACCCTGTGTGTAAGCTAGCCTCTTCATTATATTTTATTTTGAAATTAAAATTAAGGGGAGAAAAAAGACATGGAACCCATTATAGAGGTGGTATATTTCAAATTTTTGAAGTAGGATGATTTCATGATCTTTTCACTTTAGAGTCATTTTCAAAGCTATGAACAAATTCTTTGAATATAATTAGGCCTGGTTTTATATTTATTGTCTTTAATGAATTAAGTATAATTTTATAATCCTATAATTCAAATAGTGTGAGCACAACAATATCATGTTATATTTCATATTTTCATGTGAGTATGTGAAGGGACAATAGAGAAAGGACAAATGGGAGGGGAAATTGAGTCTTTAATTTACCTTTGTTTTTAGCCACTTCTGTAGATTGAAATGAAGAATCTTGATTCATTAACCAATTTTAACCCTGAACTTTTTTATTTTGTACCTTACTTCTATTTGGCATTTGATTCTTGCTGTAAAATTTATGTAAGTAAATGCTAGATGGAAAAGCTTATATTACACAAAGTCTACGCATAAAATATTGTCCAAAAGGATCCTTATTTAGATACGGCTTCATGAAGATATTTGTAGGGCTTAAATTACTAGTATATGCAAATATGAATTACTGATTTTAAAAAGCCTTATAGGTCACTTTTAAAGGCAAGTTAATAAGTTTCCTATTGAATAGATTTCTCCAAACAGGCCAAGTGAAGCTTGCTTAATGAATATTTAGAAAACACTTTGGTCTGGCTTAGTTTGAGGATTATAAAACTGATGAAAATTAAAGGCATATTACAGATAGATAAACACCTTATGACAATAGATGCAATCCAATATGGCAGTACAGTTCATAGTTACAATTAATTTAAGAATAAACAGATTTCTAGTCTTCTCTCTTGTCTCTTGATTTTTTTCACTGAAATATTTCAACCTTGCAAATAGGACTTAATATTCATGGAAAGTATGTAAGCCACTTTAAATCATTAGACTTAGCCATTTTAGAAAATAAATCTCTAGTAGTTTTCTAGTATTTCAGGAAATATTTTGCTGTTAAATTATTAAAATGCTTCTCCCTTTTCCAACTACATTTCTGTTTAAGGCCAGATTTTCATCATATACTTCAACCAAAACAACCTAAAGTAGCAGTTCAAATGCAGAAGCAGATGAGTGTCTCACTGTCTTTTATTAAGATATACTAAAGTATGTTCACAGGTAATTGGTTTCCTATTGATATTTTAAAATGAATTAATAAACAATTGTTAAAAGTTCTCAGTTTTACTTTCAACTATGGTAAATATCAATAGCTATAACCTTTATGAACAAAGTCTCTTTGGGATCCTGAAGACGTGAAAAGGAATCCTGAGACCAGAAATTGTGAGAATTGTGCTCGCTTGGGCAGCACCTATACTAAAATTGGAATGATGCAAAGAAGATTAGCACGGAAAAAAAAAGTGAGAACTGCTACTTTAAGGCCTTGTGACTGAAAGCGTGCTCCCAGAAGTCACCTGAACTGTAGAAACCGCTCCCTCGCCCTGCAGTCAGAACCTGTAGTTGGCAAGATCTTCCAGTGATTCTCCGATACAGTAGGGAATCACTGCCCTCAGGAACTTGTGGAAGCAGCTTCAGGCAGGGGAAGTGCATGATAGTACAAATCCAACAGGAAAGTGAAGACATAGGAAGAGGGCATTGGGAGAGCCCAGGACCCAGAGGCTTCTTTCCCCAAATGGTTTCCTCTTACGTATCCTCTGCTCAGGTATTTCCTTTTAGGAATGAATTCTCATACAGTTTAGATGTTTGAAATTACCTGGAGGTCCTACTGAAATCCGGTCTCAGAGAGAGTAGGCTGGTCACTCAGGAAAAGAAGACCTGTTGGAGATGAGAAGCCTGCAGCATCATTCAAAATCTTTCTTAGCAAGCCGTGCCTCCAGGCACATGCCTGTTACTGGAAGATTTTTCATACAGTGTTCTCGCCTCATCTCAGGTTTGTTCTTGTCTCTGAAAATAGCCACCATTGGTATAAACTTCAGGTAGAGAAATGTAGGCAAAAAGAATCCCACTTAAAGTTTAGTTGTTATCAAAAGTATACACGTAATCCTGTCCAAGTAGACGATCACTTGAGGGTATCCCTTATTAAAGCATTTGTGAAATTAACCGGGCTGTGGCACTTTGTGGCAGAGGCAGACATTTTATACATTTTTAGTGGGGCTAGCTGTTCAGTCTGGAGCAAACTATGTTTGGACTAAGTGAACAACCAGACAGTTTAATATAAACTATTGTAACAAAGGCTTCCATTTCTAATCCCTAATAACCGTCTGTTTTCTTCTTGCTTTTAGGGTGAATCTGTAAAATATTTCCTGGATAACTTGGATAAACTTGGAGAACCAGTAAGTTTTTTAACTGAGTGTTTAGTGCCCTTTGAGAGCAACAGTCAGGATATTGGTGTTAGGAAACTGAGAAAAATTATGTACCAAGCTGCTTGCTTTCTGTTTCCTAGTGGCAGTATTCTGACTATTCCTGCTTCAGCGTTTCTCCCTCTGCTGTCCAGATCTCTGACATTTCTTTAAGGAATGCACTATCCACTGCTTAATGGAAGTAAAATTGCTTAGAGAAAGAAGTTTATGTTTGAAAATGAGATTGCGCATTCTATGTTCTACTTCACTGTCTTTTGGGTTTTATGTAAGCAGAAACAGAAACAACACAGTGGATAATTGATTTACAAACCTTTCAGAAAACGGTATTTTCTAGTTCAGGGCCTCTTCGTGTTGTATAGGGTAGGGGGGCTGGATTCTGAAGGCCTGGTGAAGGATTCCATGCTGGAGAAGAAGGGGTTGTCCTTGGAAAGAAAATTTGTGATTTTCCTGCCGTGTATCCCTCAGAGCATCTCTCAGCTGGTACTGCTTCCCTGGTACAGGCAGAGCAGCTACACCGGCTGCTTTCTGTGTTGAACTCATGTGGAAAATTCATTGGAAGAAAGGTTTCTTCTGCCTGGAAAATGTTTGGAAGCCTTTGCCCTAGAGTCATTTGTTAGCTGCTCAATTTAGTGTATTTTCATTTGCTTCCTCTTAAAGCAAATTTCTGTTACAACTTTTAATATGATCTCATGGGTTCTATGAGATATTTAACTTTAAAAGCATAACTGAAGGAAAACACAAAATGAATCCTATTACAAGTAGGAAAGTACCATATTAATGGATCTAGGACATGTGAAAAAGTACCCTTTTTTTGCTCTAGCAGGATTATTTTTGTATTTTCCCTTATTTTGTATCTGTTTTCCTAAATTGCATGTATCTGCCCTTCAAACCAATATGGTTTTCTCTTGCCTGTTTCCTATACACAGGTATTCCAGAATTTGGGATCTCTGTCTTTATCTAACTCAGTGCATGCACATCAGTGAAACTTTTATTAAGACTGATTATTTCATTGTCCTTTTTTGATCTGGTCAGATTATAAGTCTATTAGCCTTTAAGAAAGTTAAGGGAAGCCTTAGTAGGTAAACTAATTTTTCTAAGTTACTTCATGTTTTCCAATCCAGACACTGACTTGCTCTTCTTATTTTGCCTTTTCGTATAGGCCTTTTGAGCATACCATTTAAAGTAGATCCCTTCCTCTTGTGTTCAGTATTGGCCCGTGCTGTTTTCAAACTTCATTGCTTTGATGATAGTTGGTTTATTTATTTATTTATATGTTTACTGGTCTGTCACCAACCTCTTTCTATTAGGGCAAGGCCTTCATCTCTTGATTGTGAAAAGTTGAGTTCTTTTAATTTTTTTTTTAAAGATTTTTATTTATTTATTTTCAGAGAGAGGAGAAGGGAGGGAGAAAGAACAATGTATGGTTGCCTCTCACATGGCCCTCACTGGGGACCTGGCCTGCAACCCAGGCATGTGCCCCGACCGGGAATCGAACCGGGACCCTCTGGTTCCCAGCCTGCGCTCAATCCACTGAGCTACACCAGCCGGGCTGAAAAGTTGAGTTCTTGATGCCTAATTGTTATTAACACATACTAGGCACTCAGCAAATGGCTTTTGAATGAATGACTGTAGGCCAGCTCCAGTGAATTTTGTACCAGCTGCTTAGTATCTTACATTGGGGACAATTCTGAGGCCACATAAGGAATAAAAAGAAAAAAGTACTGTAATCAGTTGGTAGTTAAAAAAGAGGGAAGAATAAACTTGAGTGTGCTACACATCGGCCACCCATTCTGTGCGTATTCGATAATTCACAGGATTGCATTTCTTCTGCATCTCTGGCTAAGTACCAGGGCCATGGAAGCCCTACTTCATGCCAGGCCCCCTGACCTGGGTGAAAAGCATGTGGGACCAGGACATTGGTTCTGCAGCCAGACCACCTGGGTTCCTGGCTCTGACCTTCCAGAGGTGTCCGACCTTTTCGCATCTCTGGGCCACACTGGAAGAAGAATTGTTGTCTTGGGCCACACATGAAATACATTGTGGCACGTAATCACAAAAAAAATTGCATGTTTTAAGTACGTTTATGATTTTGTGTTGGGCTGCATTCACAGCCATTCTGGGCCATGATTTGGATACCTCTGTGCATTTGTAAACCTCTTGGTTTTTATTTTTATTTACTTATTTATTTTTATCAATAACATAGGCGGCATAGTAAGAGAACTGTCCTCATAGAGTTATGGCACAATTACATAAAATAAACCCCATGTCTTAGTCTGCTAAAGTTACTATAACAAAATACCACAGATTGGGTGGCTTAAATAACAGACATTTGTTTCTCACAGCACTAGAGGCTCAAAGTCCAAGATCAAGGTGCTGTCTAACATGGTTGAGTTTCCTGGATGAGGTATCTCTTCCTGGCTTGCAGAATGTGTGGCATTCTCACCCTTGACGTGGCTTTTGCTCGGCACACACATGGAGAAGGAGAGAGAGAAAATTTTTTATTCTTATAAGGCCACAAATACTCTCTGATTAAGAAGGGCCTCACCCATATGACCTCATTTAACCTTAGTTACTTTCAGAAAGCCTTGTCCCCAAATATAATCACATGAGCTGTTAGGGCTTCAACATAAGATTTGAGGGGGTGTACACAATTCAGTCCATAGCACCCAGTAATGCACTCAGAATAGTGTGTAATAAATGCTCAATGCTAGCTGTTTTGTTCTTTGATCTGTGTATTTAAGGAACTCATTCTAGTCAAAGACTAGAGAAATGTTTCAGCTAGAGAAGTTGGAGCTAGCCCAAAAGAATAAGTGAAGAATGGGTTAGATTTAGATATGGAGAGAGGAGATGCAGCCTACTGAGATGGAAACAGCTAGATGTGTTTAGTTTTAGGAGGCACATCTGTCCGACAAAGGATGTGTGGATTTCTTGGCTCTGACTCATAAAAACAGATTTCTGGAAGGCAAGAACTTGGGTGTGCATGCATTGTTCATTGCACTTGCACTGTAGTGCAAGTCAGTGGGCAGGTAATGGTATTACACATGGAGATTTGTGTAGGTCTTGGTGTCAGGCTCTGTGGTGATCCTGCGCAATGTAGATCCTAGTCTGCTAGTTCTGGAAAACAAGGAGTAAGGAGGGTCACGAAAGCCATTAGGCAGAATCTGGATCTGATGGAGTCAGGAGCCGCACTGGAAGTTCTGAAGTCATGGTGCCAGAGGGGTCAGTCTGGGGGGCACTCAGAGATGGAACCAAGAAGTGCAAGACACTCCAGGCAGAGAAACTAGTGAAAAGATGGTAATTCTGCGCCTGAGAGGAAGAAAGTGGGAGAGTGGAAATAAGGAGGAAAGAGAAAGTGTAAGAAAGATTCAGAAAAGGAATAACAGGATTTAATGTAGAAGAGGAGATGATAGAGAAGAGCCAGGGTGCTTGAGAGGCTTCAAGAACGCTGACATCATTGGTGGAACAGGAAGTAGGAAGGAAAACATACTGGCTGGACTTAGAGGAGTCAGTAAGGAAGAAAATGAATTTTCTTATTGACTACGTTGTATTTGTGAATAGACTGTCAAGTGTAAATGAATGGTGAGCATTTAAAAATGAGACTGGAGAGACTTGAGCGGAAGTTTACCTGCCCATCACAGCCTTTTCCGTCTTCCTCTCTACAGCAGTGGCCACAGTGGTGGCGGACACAGTAGGAACCACTAGACTAGTAACACAACATATGTGCCAGACACAGCTCTTAAGCACTTCACCCATTTAACTCCTTTAGTGCTCATAGCACCCTTACGAATGTTACTGTATTTTACCAGTGAGGAAATTGAGACAGAGAGGCTAAGTGACTTGTCCAGGATCATACAGCTAGTATTAAAGAGCTGACTCTAGAATTCACAGTCCTCACCGCTATCACTGCCACATCATTTAGTATTTGATTACATTGTCCTGTGTTTTATGGTTTGTACGAATTAGTCTAATTTGAACTAGATTGTTAGCTTCTAATTAAAGCAATGATAAAGACAGTTTTATTTTTATGGAGTAAGAAAAAGTTTTTTGTTTTTTTTTTTTAAAGAACAGCTCAGTGCTGGCGTGTTTGTAAGGCAGCTGGCACACATGCACTATAAATTGGTACCACCTTTCTAGAAAGCAATCGGGCATTAAGTGTCCAGGATTGTTAAAATGTTTATAACCTTTGACCTCTTAAGCTTATTCCCAGTTATTTAGTCTCAGGAAATAGTTTAAAAGGAAAAGAAAAAGTGTTTGCATGAGAATTTAATCGCTGGACTTCTTTTTTTTTTTAATATATTTTATTGATTATACTATTACAGTTGTCCCATTTCCCCCCCTTTATTCCCCTCCACCCTGCACACCCCCTCGCACCCACACTCTCCCCCTTTAGTTCATGTCCATGGGTCATGCATATAAGTTCTTTGGCTTCTACATTTCCTATACTATTCTTAACCTCCCCCTGTCTATTTTCTACCTACCATTTATGCTACTTATTGTCTGTACCTTTTCCCCCTCTCTCCCACTCCTACTCCCCCACTGATAACCTTCCATGTGATCTCCATTTCTGTGATTCTGTTCCTGTTCTAGTTGTTTGTTTAGTTGGGTATTTTTTTGTTTTTGTTTAGATTTGGTTGTTAATAGTTGTGAGTTTGTTGTCATTTTACTGTTCATAGTTTTTGATCTTCTTTTTCCTAGATAAGTCCCTTTAACATTTCATATAATAAAGGCTTGGTGATGATGAACTCCTTTAACTTGACCTTATCTGGGAAGCACTTTATCTGCCCTTCCATTCTAAATGAAAGTTTTGCTGGGTAGAGTAATCTTGGATGTAGGTCCTTGCCTTTCATGGCTTGGAATACTTCTTTCCATCCCCTTGTTGCCTGCAAGGTTTCTTTTGAGAAATTAGCTGACAGGCTTATGGGCACTCCTTTGTAGGTAACTGTCTCCTTTTCTCTTTCTGCTTTTAAGATTCTCTCCTTCTCTTTAATCTTGGCTAATGTAATTATGATGTGCCTTGGTGTGTTCCTCCTTGGGTCCAACTTCCTTGGGACTCTCTTAGCTTCCTGGACTTCTGGAAGTCTTTCCTTTGCCAGATTGGGGAAGTTCTCCTTCATTATTTGTTCAAAAAGTTTTTGATTTCTTGCTCTTCCTCTTCTCCTTCTGGCACCCCTATGATTCAGATGTTGGAACTTTTAAATATGTCCTGGAGTTTCCTAAGCCTTCCCTCTTTTTTTTTTTTTTTTTTTTAATTCTTGTTTCTTCTTTTTGTTCTGGTTGAATGTTTCTTTCTTCCTTCTGGTCCAAATCATTGATTTGAGTTCTGGTTTCTTTCCCGTCACTGTTGGTTCCCTGTGCATTTTCCTTTATTTCACTTAGCGTAGCCTTCATTTTTTCATCTAATTTGTGACCATCCTCAGCCAATTCTGTGAGCATCCGGATTACCAGTGTTTGAACTCTGAATCTGATAGGTTGGCTATCTCTTAGTTGCTTAGTTGTAATTTTTTCTGGAGCTTTGATCTGTTCTTTCCTTTGGGCCTTTTTTTTTTTTTTTTGGTCTGGCATGCCTGTTATGTAGTAAGGGGCAGAGCCTTAGGTGTTCACCAGGGTGGGGTAACCCATGTCGTTGTGTTGCTGTGCTGTATGTGGGGGAAGGGTCCAAGAGGGAACAGTGCCGCTTGCTTAGTATTAGGCAGGTTTTTAGTCACTTCTCCCGCTACCCACAGTCAAATTGGGCCCTTCTGTGCGGATTCCCGGGTGGGTGGGTTTGTGTACGTTCTAGGACCCTGTGGGCCTCTCCAATGGACTCTCCTGTGAGGCTGAGAGTTTCTCCCACTGCTGCCTCAGTGTCCACTGGTGTTTTCAGTCAGAGGCTTTGAGGCTTTATTTCCCTAGACTGGGACCCTGGGTTGTGTGGTCTGTCTCATTCCCCAGTTGTTCCTCCCAGTTTATCTGCGTGTGAATGTGGGACCACCCAGTCTGCAATCTGCCACCTCCCCAGGTCCTCCAGCCGCCACCTTGCCACGAGTCCTCTCCACCCCTCCTACTGGTGTGGGTGATTGTTTCTTCTTTAACTCCTTGGTTGTTGGACTTCCATACAGTTCGATCTTCTGTTAGTTCTGGTTGTTTTTTTGTTTTTTAAACTGTTCTTCTTTTGGTTGTGTGAGGAGGCACAGTGTGTCTACCTACGCCTCCATCTTGGCCGGAAGTTGAACTTCCTTTAATTAAAGCAAAAATTTGGAAACAACAGAAAGGACCACTAGTAGAAGAATGTTTATGTAAATTATATCACATTAATCCATTTGATGTGAAGTAAGTAGGTATGTGAACAAAAGATAGAAGAAAACATGGAAATGCCAACACATTTATTAGAGTCCCAGAGTTAGTTAATAAATGGCTGTGGATTACAGATAACTGAGAACTGCCTGCTTTTTTTCTTAACTAAAGTGCACCATTTTCAAGAGATAAGTATTCTCGTAATGACATTTCAAAATCATATTACACTATTTGGAAAGGCATAAAATGCAGCATTACAGATAACAGTCAGCATTGTTTTAAAACCTTGCCTTGGTTTTTAAAAATATTTCGACCTTGATAATGAGCATTGAAAGCTCTTCTGTTCAGTATTGCCAAAAAGCTACATCAAAGTTGTGGGGAAATTCTAGCCTGAGAAGAGAAGGAGCAGTTCGACTGCTGAGGAAGTGCACTGTCGGGTTAGCCCATGGCTCGTGAGACCAGCAGCTTCTGTCTGTCCAGGGTCTAGTGGTTGACTGATCCTGTTCACAGGGAAGGGCTCATTTGGTCTTTGTGTAAACTGTCCCTCAGGGGCAGGTAGACCCACCATGGTCACCGTCATTTCACAGGCGGAAGTGCTGACAGAGTAGAAGACGCCTGGTGTCAGTAGATGGGGTAGCTGGAACATGGCTGCACTGTACCCTGGAGACAGACTTAGGAAGTGGCCCAGAGTAAACGCAGGTAATTATAGCAGAGGACGTGTTTTCCAGGCACGTAGCATAGCAGCAGTGATAACATGCAGTGATCGGCAGAGAAGTTCTTAGTCATAAAGCCAGTAAAGCAGTGTTTAGAATGGGCGAGGAGAGGCAGAACCTTGAACTGGGATGTGATTCTCAAGAACTGACATTTCAGACCGGCAGGTGGGTATGTGAGCAGCGAGGTCACTTTGGCTGCAGCTAAGAGTGGGTCATGGTGAGGAGTAACACTGAAGGTAGATACACGGTGGCAGGCCGAGTGCGAGGACAGCTGGTAGGTAAGACCTCAGTTCGAGTAGTATCGCCAGAGGGAAAAAGTAGTAGGTGCTCATTTATAGTGAATTTTGAACCAGTCTTTGTACACTAACATTTTAATATATTTTGGCATTTTTTAATGGGAATGATAATAGTATTGGTGCTTTAATGTTATCGGGAGGTATTGTTTAAAAAAGTATCTTTGTTTGCATGTCCATCCACTAGACCTCTTAGTAGTACATTAAAAATTCTAATTACTTCTGGATTACTCAGTGTAGAACATTTTTTCTTTTTCAGGATTACATTCCATCACAGCAAGATATTCTGCTTGCCAGAAGGCCCACCAAAGGCATTCATGAGTACGACTTTGAAATTAAAAATGTTCCTTTTAAAATGGTTGATGTAGGTGGTCAAAGATCAGAAAGAAAACGTTGGTTTGAATGCTTCGACAGTGTAACATCAATACTTTTCCTTGTTTCCTCGAGTGAATTTGACCAGGTGCTTATGGAAGACCGACTGACCAATCGCCTTACAGAATCTCTGAACATTTTTGAAACAATCGTCAATAACCGGGTTTTCAGCAATGTCTCCATAATTCTCTTCTTGAACAAGACAGATTTGCTTGAGGAGAAAGTGCAAATTGTAAGCATCAAAGACTATTTCTTAGAATTTGAAGGGGATCCCCACTGCTTAAGAGACGTCCAGAAATTCCTGGTGGAGTGTTTCCGCAGCAAACGCCGGGACCAGCAGCAGAAGCCCTTGTACCACCACTTCACCACGGCCATCAACACGGAGAACATCCGCCTGGTTTTCCGCGACGTGAAGGATACTATCCTGCACGACAACCTCAAGCAGCTTATGCTACAGTGATGTACAGAAGACTTACTGTTTTAATAGCTTTGTGTCTTTTTGATTGTTTTCTGTTTGTTTTGTTTTTGAAATAGTTTACAACAGGAATTAGAAAAATCTTGATTCTATGTTTAAGTTCTTGGAACTCTTAGTCCTCCTTCTGCGGACTTGGGTTTGTGGCTGAAAGCTGCTGAATAAACATCGCTAGTATCTGCTGAAGTTCAGGCTTTGATCTGTTTTGCTGTGGCCTCCATTGGAGCGGAGTTGTAATTTTCTGCCAAACCTCAGACGAGGTATATTTCAGGCTTTAAATTCTTCCACTTTGAAACTGAATTCTGTAGTGCCAAGTAGAGAAGGTGTCCTTAAATATTTGTAGGTATGAGGCTAAGAATATTCAGTTCTGAAATAAGTAAGACACCTTCTGTCTGCCCAACTCGGAGCACCGACACCCGTGCCTGGCTTTATGACGGTGTGTTTTGAAATGGCTGTTGGAAAAAATTTTGATCTGAGCAATGATATTCTATAGATTTACACAGATTTAGGCTTCATGTATCTTTAATTACTTATGTACACAACATTTGTTTTTTTCAGTTTCTGTGGTTTCTAGTGTTTTAAAGTTTACATGGAGATTTCTGGTGTGATGCTAATGAAAGTTCACAAATGGTACGGGGGAGCAGAAGGCAAGCAAGTGCCATATATAGTGTGGTGATCAAAGTTATGAGTGAAATATAATGTATCCTTTTCATATTTAAGTATCATAATAAAAGTGCCAGATGTGTGAAACATTGTGGCCATAGCAGTAGCTAAAAATTGCAAGCAACTTAACAGAACTTTCCATAAAACACCCTTCCCAGAATGTTACGTGTTGACTTTTAGACTTTTAAATCCTGTCTCAGATGATTTGTGGCCCTACTGCGGGACATCATTGTTGCACCGTCAAAAACATCTTCCTTTTGCTCTCCTATTTCCATCAGCCCAGACGGTGGCATTTATGAGATTTTTCTTTGTTCATTTGGAGCTTGACTGGCAGTATTTTCATGTCAAACTATTCAAGAAGGTATTATTTCAGATTCCTTTTCATCCTTGGTATGTCACTAAAAGAGCACAGTATACTCATGTTGGTATCATTGTTTAAGAAAGTCCAGCTTTATTGAGGTACAGTGTGAATATTTTAAGATACTCATACCAAATATTGCATTTGACCTCCTTCCATCACTCATCAAATGCAAACATCCATGAGCAGCTTTGTGATTACAGTACCCTCACGGTGAACTCTTCGCAATGGCTGGTTTGCAGGGCTGGAAGTACTGGCTGGCAGGTTATGTGCAGTGTTAGAATTGGATTGGAGGAGCAGATGTACAAGGCTGAGGCAGTTTGGAAAGTCTGGCAGCTTTTCTCTTTTTCCTGAAAATTGTGATTAAGACTGTGATACCCATCACTTTACTGTATAGCTGACCGGGTTCTCAGGTATTTTCTTGGCTAGAAAGTTCTTGAAAGATGGGTCAACATTGTTGGGCACCCACCCTTTCCAAGACAGTGGCTCTTGGTCCATCTTGCTGTCTAGTGTGAGACTAGGGTTTTTCAGTGAGCTAACCAGGGATTGCTCGTAACATACCTGATTTTGCATTTGAAGTTTCATCCTCCATCATGATGTCCATAGTCACTTCAGTGTTTCATGCCTTGGCATACGTGAGTTCCAGAGCTGTCTCCCACGTGATAGTGCAAGTGTCCGTCGTATAGTTCATGCGTGTTTGAATAGTTTTTCATCTAGTGCTTCTTGCCAAAAGAATACTTTGTTTAAATTCACGGAGTTAGAATACTTTCAGTGCTAGTGAATATCTGAATGTGTGCATGGCAGCATTTGGACTTTTTGGTGGAAAGTCTCTGCGAATTTAGCAAGTAGTTTTATGGAATGGCCAAACCATTAATTCCACGAAGACTGAGGTAAGTTCCCCATGTAAAGAGGAAACCAAGTCTATGTTGTATTCATGTTTAGTGATGTGAACCATAAATATTGCGTGACAAAGCAGAAATCACATTTCCCCATGTCGACTACCACCAAGAAATGCTGAAACACCAAATAGATAGGGTATTATTCTGGGCATTTGTGATTTTCTTTTCTGATATGTGTGGTGTCTCTGCCAACATCCTCATACAGTAAAGTCTAGAATATACTTTGAGGCAGTAATTATTTTTAATGGCAGACTTGATTAGACCATCAGTAAAACTGTAAGGTTCAATTAGTCCACACTCTATATACTGCATTTTTAAACCATTTGAAGGAGTCATATGTGTGTATCATGAAAACCAGGTCCTTTTGAAATACTACTCCATGAAGGGAGAGGTGAAATTTAGTGAAGAGAATGGAGAGGGTGCTCATTGTTTTCACTGTGCTCATTTTCTCCTGATCTCTAAAAAAGTAATTAAAGTGGAAAATTCTTTCACCTGTTACATTTTCTGACTTTGCGATTATGATTTTGAATAAGATGTGCCTAATTCTCTTACATTCTGTTCTTAAATGTGAATGTCTTGTTTAATTCTTAAGAAATGTCACAAGTCTTTGTTGACCTTGAAATTTATAGTACACAGAGTTGCCTTATAATCAAAGAACACCACAGATTTGGGCCTTAATTTTTATACAGGGAAAAGGCTTTGTCAGCTGTTTTCTGAAGGTCCAAAGAATTCAAGGTGTGCCTCTGCCACTTAAATATTATTTTTAATAACCTGAATCATTGTTGTCTGCCAAATATTGTATTCATTTCAAATCTTCATTTCAATCTTTTTACTTTGTTAAGATTTTATTTATTTTCAGAGAGAGGGGAAGGGAAGGAGAAAGAGAGAGAGAGAAACATCAGTGTGTGGTTGCTTCTCATGCACCCCTACTGGGGACCTGGCCTGCAACCTAGGCATGTGCCGTGACTGGGAATTGAACCAGGACCCTTTGGTTCACAGGCCTGTGCTCAATCCACTCAGCAACACCAGCCAGGGCCTTCATTTCAATCTTATTGTCTGGAAAGGGCACTTCATGGCTAGAGAACATCCACAACTCAAGAAGGCATTGTGGAGTGAAAAAAGGTCGTTTGTTTTGGTTCTGTCATTGGCACGTATTGATATTTTACAAAGAGTGGATCCTCTGGTAAATCACTCAAGTGAGGTTCAGGAAAATCTGTTCAGTTGGTGGCAGTGGTTGGTTTAAAGGAGAAGGAAATGAAATGACCTTAATGCCAGAAATGAGTAGAAGTACTGATTTAGATTCGACAGAAATCATGTGCCCTTTAATTTTTTGTTAAAAGGAAGGCGTAAATCTCAACTGCCAATGTATACCCAAATACTTGTATTTATGCTTTTGATAAAATGTATTTTCAGCATTAGTACACATACCCAGTTATGTCTTATTTATATGAAGAAAAAAGTTACCAAGTTACGTTCTGAAATGAAAATCACTGTTTGAGAAGCCCTCAAATTGGTGCTTTCATTATATAATGATACATTTAGACAAAACCCCAAACCAAGCCATTTGAAACAAGATTCTCTCCATTGCAATTTGTAGCAATGTTATTTCTGTTTATGTAATGAGACGACTAAATATCAGTGTTAACTCAATTTGTTGTGTGAATCCATGAAATCATGCCTGTAAAGCTCAGCCAAATATTTGTAACTAACTCCCTAATAAATCTAGAGAAAGTCACTGTTATCTCTTAATGTCTTTTAGTTTTATTTGAGGAATCAGGACAGAAACTTTGCAAGTGTCTTCCTAGGCTGGAGATCTGACTTAGTGCCGGGTCCCTTTCTCTCCCCCATCATGTCAACAGGTTAAGTTCCATTAGTCATAGCCTATCTGCTCATGTGTTGAGCTGCTGAACTAACAATACTGATTTTTTTTAAGATAGCATACAGGTTGGCTTTTTCTTCAGTAAACATGAGGAAGGGAGGGATTGTGTGTGAGTGGGTATGTCTTTGTCTCCACGTTCCAAATAAAGGAAGCGATACAGTACATACCCGTTATTTTATGGTACAAGGCTAGGGCTTGATAAATTTATACTAGAAATTGAATTGCAAGTCTAAACCCGAAAATTTTAAACCAGTTGGACTTCATGGCTTTTCAACAAGTTGATAATAGCCTTAGGAGGCTGATTAGTGATTATTAACATCTTACATACAGTGTTCGTACTGCTAGCATTCTCATGTCTGTACTTGAATGTATAGTTAGCATGTAAATATGTTCATTCTTGTATCATCCAGGTCTAACCATTGGATTTCAAATGCCAGAGCTTATATGGACCAAAAAGCGTTAATGGTGGGGCAGTAATTTCTGGGTTGATAGAGATTTTGCGACCTATCCAAATCTGTCAGTGATGAAAATTTCCAGCTGTATCGAAGTATGCTAGGACTCATTATGCATACATTTTCAATCAGTGAATGTCATGATATGCTACTTCCTTGGTATCTGATTTGGGTTTGTATTTAGAAAGCTTGTTATATTTCTTGCCATAGTAAGGGATGTGTTTGTCCTCAAGCATGCCCGTTTGATGGTACCAGGGGGAAAATCAAGGGGGGGCAAGTAGGTGTTGAATTTTTGGGAAACATAATGTAACAATGCAACAAACTATATACCATTCTCCTTTTTTACCTCTTACTTGAAAGCAAAAGCGCAATATGTTTTCACTGGCTTTCTGTCCTAGACCGTGGGGAGAGTTCATTTACCACAAGAAGCCTTATCAAAAAGTATATTTTGTAACAACCTCATAGATACTGTACCTAACAAAACATGCTTTGTATTAGCTCTGTATAAAAGTATTTGTGGTTTAGGATTTTTTATACATATATCTTTTTATAACTTTCCAGGAACTAAGCACATTATCTGATATTGTAAATTATTTTCTGTTAGGCTTTACTTCAGGATTGGCAATAAATTATTTCTAAAGGAAGTGGAAAGAACAGTTTGGTTTTATGAGTTGCTAGTTCATTAAGGCTTTTTACTTTTGTACATATTTTGCAAAATTTTTGCCTCTTGCTATTTGCTTTGTAAAGATTACTGACATTTAATAAACATTTTTAAAACTTCAGCACTATGATGTTATTTAAACCGCTAAAGATAAAATGTGAAGCAGACACTTAGTTTAAAATTTGAAAACAAAAATTTCATCTAGTGATTTACAGCACGGAAATCTCTAGTTTGGCAGATCTCCCGACAAAACGTTGCCTTAATATTACTCTATAAACTTTTCCTTACTAAAGATGGAGATGTGGACTTCGTCCATGGAAGTGCATAGATTTTTAATACGTTTTGATGGGGAAAGGAGAAACACTTTTTTTCTCTGTGCTTCTCTTAAAATTACTACAATTGTATTGTGGTGGTTCTGGACCCAGTTTGTCCACCTGCAGGAGTAGTGCTGTTAATGCCTAATGTGCTTGAAATGGCGTTTTAAAAACAACCCTTACCATTCATTTTATGTTTCAAGAAATTTATATGAGTTGAAGAAAAGTTGCAAAGGTACCAGAACTCTCCTATTCTCCACTTCGTTTATAGTAGTTTCCCCAATTAACATCTTGCATTCATATGGTACATTGGTCATAATTCATGAACCAATATTGACATTAACTAAATGTTTTATCAGTGTAACTAAATGTTACTTTAATATTAACTAAAGCCCATCCTTTATTCAGATTTGTCTAGTTTTTCCCTAATGTCCCTTTTTGTTCCAGAACCTATCCAGGATAGCATACTTCATTTAGCTGTCCTATTTCCAAGCTCCTCTTGGCTATTAGTTTCTCAGAATTTCCTCGTTTTGGTGACCTTGGCAGTTTTGAGGAAGAGGAGTACTGATCAGGTACAGGCGTATCTTTGTTGCATTTCACGGATGGAAAGGATGACCCTCCACCAGCAAGATGATTACACTCTCCACCGTGGTGGTCTGGAACTGAACCCACAATACCCCCGAGGCATGCCTGTGTTTTCTAGATTATCCGTCTATTGGGATCTGTTTTGTTGTTTTCCCTTTCTCATGCTTAGACTGGGTTATGCTTTTGGGGATCACAGAGGTAAAATACTATTCTCATCAAATCCTGTCAGGCACACACTCAGCTTTTCCCTTTACAACTTCATGAATTAAAAGGTGTTAAATAAGCGTTGGCATGTCTGTACCTTTTCTCAACTGGCATTCGCTGAAAGCTGAGCACGTACTTTTCTTCCCCAAAGCAGAATGAAGGGCCTTTCCCCACAACGAGCTGCAAAGCAGGTGTTAAATGTTCAGCAGCAAGCCCTGAACTCCAGACTGACTCCTTGTCTTTCTGGCCTCACCATTAACATTAATTTCACTGTTGGTCCCAAGAAAAACTGAGATGGGTAAGTTTGGACTTAGAAATATCTACAAATCTACAAATAACCTGCAAATCTGCAGATGGGAACCAGGTCATTTAATGCTTTCTTTTAGGGATTTAAGATCTTTTAAATGGACTCGAAACTCTTTGAGTTATTTGAATCCCCAAAACAAGCCAAGAAGTCTTCTTATGTTAATATTGGAACAAAAATACTCATCGTTGTCAAAGGAATCACTAGAACCCAAACTATTGTCTAGTAAAGTGCTCATTTGGCACAATCACATCATGAACATGGATGTTCTCTCAAAGTTCCCTGTTCCACTGCCCCCAAGCAGGTTGTTGGAGGAGAAAAGAGGCTGGTCACAAGAATGCAGGAAATTCAGAGTTAATAGGTTAAACCAGAGCTTTGTGTTGATGGCAGGAAGTTCGGCGTGTCCTCCTAGGGCCGTGTTTTAAAATACATACTGTACGTTTCCCTCAAATTAGCGGGGTACCTGGAATACAGAACAGTTGGAGTGAGCTGCCTCTGTGACAACACCGCAACTACACCCCACAAGCACCCCCTTTTTCAAGTACGTCAAGACCAAAGGCTCCCACAAGTGTTCCGTACAGACTGGCTATTCAAGGCATCTGTGTGTTCGAGCATCTGTGTTGGCCCCAAGAACACCGAGGGGAGTTGTGTCCACAGTGAATATTTATACTGAGTGGCGGAGTGTGTTGATTTTTCTTTTCTCCATAAAGGTGCGTGATAGAACACACAAGGAACGAAGTGTTTCTACAAGTCGATCATTCTTGTAATTAACTACACTGTAGCTTTAGGCTTGGGCTTGCTGTCAAGTGTTGAAGAGAGGGAACAAGTCTGTAAGAGGAAACTGAAGGCCAAACACTGCTGGCCTTGGGAGAGAAGTGTGGGTGGTTGTTTCTTTTTTAATTTTCTATTATTCTATGTGGAAAATCCCAGTTCTTATAAATCTTGTGGGATTTATTAAGCTAGCTGGTTTCATTGAAACTTCACTTTGAAAAAAAAAAAAATCACGGCACCCGTGGCTCACCAGCTTTGATGAAATTATATTTAAAGCTAATTCTGTACAGGCAATCCTGGCATGTAGCAGGTCACAATTGAGGGGAAATTGCTATAAATCATAATAGAGAAATACAGAGTGAGGCCTGGATGCCCAGCCTTACAGAATTAACGGGCCTCATCAGTTTAAGACAGGTTTAACGTACAGCATAATCCTTTCTAAAGTGCCCACAACAGTAACTTTCAAACTTTGCACAACATTTAAGGCACGGATATCAACCTCCCTTTCCAACGAGCACTCCAAAGGGAGAACCACTCAGTACCTTTTCTCTCTGGCTCATGGTCTCAGGGTAAATCCTGCACACCCTGCAAGGCCTCCAGCCCAGTTTCTCCGTCTCTGCCCACTGCAAGGTCAGGGGCAGTTTTCTTCCTTTGAGCACCTGTCTCATCTGATTCCCTTCTCAGGGCACCTGAAAGGTTCTATCTTCCTTTGAGCAATCTAGATGCACGTTTTAGCTCCTCTCCTTGACTGTGAATTGAGCTTGACAGTGTCACACAGATGCTGTTCCTGAGCACCCTGAGTGCCTATCTGACACATTGGGCTGTTCCTGAGAGTAACCAACACAGCCTCCATTCCTTGAGACTCCCAACAGAGTTGTGACGGGCGCCCGAGTGAAAGCAGACTGTGGAGGGGTGGCGAGAACCTTGCCCTCCCAGGGTGGAGCTGCTTGTCAACTAGCTTGAGGAGCGAGCTGATTAGACTGATTATCTGAGAAATAAAGAGGCTGAGCTAGATGACTTCCATGTTTTTGACTACATTCAGATTCTTGAAAGCCTGCTAGAATATTCCAACTTGTAACAAAAATGGTTTATAGCATAATATAGAATTGTAGTCGATAATACAAAGTTCCTATGATAAGATCTTTCATTTTTCCTGAGGGAAAAAATTAAAGGAAGGGACTTGTGGGAAAATTATAAGTATCTTTGAGGACACTACAGGTAATTCAATAGTTGGTTTTTTTCAATTCACCTCAGTGGTTTTTTGTTTTTTTTTCCTGCACTCTTTCTCATGGGGAATTTCCCTGTATCAACCCATAAATTTTTAAGATCACCTTCGTCTTTCCAACGTATGAAAGTTAGGATCTGAGAGCTTCAAAAATTCATTGGAGCTTTCCGGTTCATTTGTTTTAGGGTCACTCTTGGGCCTGCTATAAAAGGTACCACAGACTGGGTGGTGTATAACAGAAATTTATCTCTTGTCCATTTGGAGACTGAGCATCTGAGATAAAGGGTGCAAGCATGACAGGGTTCTGCAGAGGGGCCCCTTTGATTTGCAGACTGCCAGCTTCGAGATGTGTCCTCACTGGGCAGAAGGGGAGCTAGCTGGCCTCTTCAAAGGGAACTATTCACGGGGGCTCCACCCTCATGACCTAATGACCTCCCAAAGGCCCCACCTCCAAAAACCATCACATTGGGAGTGAGGCTTCAACATACAAATACGGGGGGACAAAAACATTTAGTCCATAGTAGTCACCAAAACGTCATCAGACTTGACTTGAATCCTGCTTGATTGTCTCTTTTTTCTCCACAAAGAACCTTTTTTTCAGTGTAAATTGTCTCCATGTTCTCCATATGCTACCCGAAACTGAAACTCCTAATCTTACTACTCTACCACAACCACCATAAATAACTTTGATGTTTTTAGCCAGTTTTCCCTATATGTATCGTTAACATGAGCCCCAATGACAATTGTTTTAAATAGTTGTATATTTCACTTGGTGCCTATTTATATCTTTCTACTTGAACTTCTTGCCAAAACTGGTGATGTAACCTATTCTTACAGTAGAAAAATTATGACATCCACTTTGTTTTCCAATTCCTGCAAATCAGATTACTTCCGAGCCTGACTTTTTCTCCAAGATACTAGTGAGTTTGCTTCTGAACTTGTCCAGTGTTCTCAGAAATCCACTATCTCAAAGGCCTTCCATGTTTTCATGGGAGTTGAACCACACCTTGCTTGTGGCTCCATAGAACAGAACAGAAAAATTTAAAAAGTGATCTTATGTTTTCTGGGTTGCTAGTATTCAATGAATAATTCGCAGTTTGGGGAAGATATCTCAAAATTTGATAGTAAATAATTTTACCCATTTAGTAATAAAAATAATAAAAATTATTTTATTTCTATATTGTAAGATTAAGCTTGATTTTAGTTTTACTCGTATGTACCCAGATTGGGGGGGGGGCTTTTTTGTTGTTCGTTTCCTGTGTCCAGGAACACTGGCTAGCAACATAGGGCTCATAGACAAGGATGTCCTCATAATTGTTCACAAAACTATCTGTGAGCAGCGCTCAGAAGGGGCAGTTGGCTACCAAACATCAGGGCTTTCTATCCACTGTGGCTTAATACTTGTCTTCAGCACAGTCCTCAAGGAACCGAGACTTGTAGCAATATGCATGAAAAGATGCTCGACAGGGGGGTGGGTGGGGCAGGGGAGAGCGATGCGGAGGGGGGAGGTAATGGGGACAACTGCAATTCAACAATTAAAAAAACAGAAAAGATGCTCAACTTGATTAACCATCAGGGGAATGCAAATCAAAACCACAGTGAGGTACCACTTCACACCTAACAGGATGTCTACAGCCAAAAAACAAGTGCACAATAATAAGTATTGGTGAGGAAGTGAAGAAATTGGAAACCTCATCCATGGCTAATGAGATTGTAAAGTGGTACAGCCCCTTTGGAAATGTTTGGCAATTCCTCAAAATGTCAAACAGAGTTGCTATGTGATCCAGCAATGTCAGTCCTAGGTATAAACTCCAGAGAATTGGAAACACATTCTACAAAAATTTGTACACGAATGTTCCTAGCAGCATTATTCATAATAGCCAAAAAGTAGAGCCAACTCAAATGTTGTTAACTGGTGAATGGATAAACAAAATGTGGTTTACTTGTATAATGGAATATTACTTAGTGATAAAAAGTGATTTACACTACAATATTGATAAAGCCTCAAAACACGATGCTAAGTGAAAGAAGCCAGGCACAAAAGTCTTCAGCTTTACAAATACACGATTCCATTCATGTGAAACGTTCGGAGCAGGTAAACCTACAGATGCGGAGCATAGATGAAGTGGTTGCCTGAGGCGGTCGGTTGGGGAACGGGGAGGGAGTGCCCTTGGGGATGGGCATTTGGGGAAATGATGACACCGTTTTCAAATTAGATTATAGTCATGGTCGCATGACCCCGTGACTGCACTACAAGCCATTGAATTGCATCCTTTAAATTGGTTAATTTTTTAGTATGTGAATTATATAAACGATAATGCTGTTTTTGAAAAAAGAATTTGAGCCTTCAGTCACTCCACGCAGTTTGCCAAAAGACTGAAAATATACACCCAAATGTTAACTTTTTTTGGAGTGATGGTAATTACAAGACATTTTGTCTTCTTTACACTTTTCTGTTTCCTAAATTTTTTACGAAGAGCATCTGTTATTTTTATATTAAGGAAACAAAACTATCAACATTTAAAATCAAAAGAGCAACTCTGCATTAGCCAGCACAGTATACAAGCCTCTCAGTGCTTCCTTCCAAGCTGTTCCTCTCGTCCGCCTGGCATCTCAGCCACCACGTGTAATCGCGGACTTCCCAGCCTGACTTTACAACAGACCATCCGCTCCTGCAAGGCAGCGCTCCTGTGTCTGTCTCATCCATCTCTCTAGGCCCACAGTCTAACCGGGGTGTCCAACCTGCAGCCCAGGATGGCTATGAATGGGACCCAACACAAAATTATAGATTTACTTAAAGCATTATGAGATTTTTTTGTTTTCGTTAGTGGTTGTGTATTTAATGCGTGGCCCCAAACAAGTCTTCTTCAGTGTGGCCCAGAGAGACCAAAAGTTTGGACACCCCCGGGCTACTAGCTTGCTAGATACATGTAGGTGCTCAAAAATATTTGTAGAACATAACTGAACTTACGGAACGTCAATTATGTCGCCTGTGTGCTAGAGGCTGGCGGCAAGAAAATGATCCACTTACAGAATTGAATTTAAGATGCTCACAATCCAGTGGGGGAGAAGACATAGGTGCATAAATAATTAACCCGAGATATACAGTAATAAACACCACTCAAGAGGACTAGATAAAGTGCTATAGGCCTTCCAAGAAAGGTGATTACTCCATCTAAATGGAGTCAGAAACTCTTATGGAGGAGAGGGCATTTGGGCTGGGCCTTTGAAGAGGACTTAAATATACCTGGGCGTAAAGCTGCACGCCTGATGAATAGAACAGAATGGAAATGAGAAAGCACCTTTATTAGATAGAGCAGCCTTCTGTAAGGCGCTAACCATAAACAGGAGAAACTGCTTCCCTGTCACCACCCCAAGAAGTCACTCTCTCATAGGGGAAACAAAGATAATGGAAGGCTATCATGAAAGGTGAATACAACAGAGGTTGGGGCAGCGGGCACAGCATGTGCAAAGGCACTGCAGCATGGTGGAGCTTACAAGTAGGGGTAGCAGCGAGAATGCTCCCCGAGAGATGGTCAGAGACAGACACAGAGACAAAGCAAATAGCAACATATTAGCTCTTCATTGTGCTGTTCCGAATTGTGTGTATGTTTGAGATTTTTCATAGTTAAGAAAAAATAAAGAGGTCATGGTCTCACAGGGGTAGCATTGTCAGTGCAAAATCAGCTTCAAAGCCTCGGCCGGAGTGGGGTCCATACCAGAGAGTATGCAGGGCTGAGTTGTGCCACATCCACAGCATCAAGATGCTTTCATCTGAGCCACAGTCCTCATGCGGCCTCTGGGCCATGACGCCGCCGGGGCGGCCCGTTCTCTCCAGGCTTTGTGCGGCCCATTTCTTTATGGTGTCTTTGCTCAATAACATAAGTGGCCCAAATGGCCAATTCCAGCCTAACTCATTACATTGTTTTTCACCCAAGCTTTCCACTTTATATTGTGACTTTTCTCGGGAATTACCATGCTGCTTTTTTCTTTTCTTTTTTTAATGTTGTAAGGTTCTTTAAGAAATGCCTACAGGATGCTTCCGTGATTGATAAATGAGAACATGAGCTTTCAAGTAAGATGAACTTGGATTGAGACCCAGGCTTCTCTACTTACTCACCTGTGTGGCTTTAGGCAAATAACAGCCTTTCTGGGTACCGGTTGCCTCATCCATCATGCCTAGGCAGTAAGTTCATCAAACATCAGATGCAGAAACTGCTACAGTGCCAGGCGTGGGATAGGATTTGGGGGTAGGTCCTGGTATTTTTATCTTTTTTAATGTGCATTTTATTTTTTAAAAAATTTTACTCTTTTTCAGTCCCGGGGCTTTCTTTGTTTTCCTTCTTTCCTCTTGTCCCTCTCTCTGTTTCCTCTGTTTTTTACCTTGACAATTTCCCCCCAGAGAAACCACAAACCAGAGTGAGAAATTCTCGGGCTAGATGCTACCCTAGCCACCTGGAAGTGACGTTTAAGCTAAGAGCTCCCTGAGAAAGAAGTGTCAATATTGGTGCCTGGGGGGACAGGGTACAGCTGGAGGCGTTCAGCCTTATATTAATAGGGTCTTTAAGCAAATTTTAAAAATTCATGGCCAGTGACCAACAGAGTCCAGCTCTCATCTATTTTTACTATGGAAAAGCACAAAACAGGTTTCTGTGGTGGTGTTAGCATTATGCTCAGGCAGAAACTAAATAATTCCTCAGTGAACGAAAGGTGTGATATTCATTTTCAAACCATTTAAATGCAGGAAGGTTGACACGGAAAAACGGGTCCCAGGTTGCCTGGTTCCCACCCCCATCGCGTTCGCCATCACAGCCTGTGCGCAGTGAGTGGGTCATGGCATGGAGCTGGTCCAGTGAGGCACCTTCCCGGGACCTGACTCAGGAGAGGGGACTCCTTTGCAGATTGGACTTGCCCAAGGTGGACTTGCTGTGTGACAGGCAGCAAAATAAATTCAGGAAGAGACATTTAGAGGTAAATGAGAATTTAAAATGCAGACATCTGAGTGCAAAGATGCAAAGCAAAAGGGTTGGGGAGAAAACATGCTGACTGTGCAAGTTTGCTTCTGCTTTGTGCCCTGAGAGCCCTGCAGGAGGTTCGTGTCCATCGTGAAGAAAGGGGAATCACTGAGGCTTCTCATGCCGGATGGGGAGTGAGGACCAGCAAGCCCCGGGCCAGAGAGCTCCCGGGATGCAAGGGGGCTCTGCAGACAGGCTGCTCTGCCTCACCTCTGTCTTTCTGTCTCTGTCTCTGTTTCTCTGATTCTGGGTCAGTCCTCTCCACATTCTCCAATTCAGTACAGGGAACTAGTTTGATTAATCTAATAGCTTGTCCCATTGGAGAGAAACCTTTAGGCCTCGATCAGCCAATGGATGGGCCCGTTTGGGTCAGGTGACCTCCCCGGGTCCAATCCTGGGAAGTGCCTAGTCATGTTCTTGGGTATGGAAAGTGTGTTTGACTTTATACTTTAATTCTGGAGAGTGGTCTTGGGACTGTCTTAAATAGCAAGGGTCATGTAAGCGAGCCAGCATGTCTTTTTTTCATTTTTAAGCTGCTTAATTTGCTCCTAAAATATACTCTGTGTGCTGGGTAAGAACTTTCTGAACTGGCTTGTAATACTGATTCTAACATCAGTGGATCCGTTTTAAGACCATGAACAAGCCACCCCTTTTAGGGTCCCTGTTTGTTCCCCTGTGACATAGCAGGTCGCGGGAGGTAAATTCTCAAAAGCCTTTTATGAGATGAACATGCTATAACCCTGTGACTGAGTTGGGATTTTGAAGCATGGCTATTATGCATAATAACGTTGTGACTAGGGTACAGAGAGAGTTCGTTACCGGAACCTGTAACCTGGCAAAGGTAACATATTTTAGGAATATGTGTTTAGCTCGAGATTTGCTAACAGGATGGTTAAGAGGATTAACTGGAGTCACACCCATCTCAGCATGAATCAACTGTTACAGGCCAGTTCTGTGACCTTCGGAAGGTTATCCAATCTCTCTACACCCCATTTTCCTCTTTCAGGATGTGGGGATCCTCATAGTTTCTGCCTCACAGGCTCTTCAGGGGTAGGAGATAACACATACTCCCCTGGAACCCAGGTGCGGTGACCTGGCTATGAGTTAAGAGTCTCTGCTTTCATGGATGGCCAGTATTCATTTCCTGTGGCTGCTATCATAAATTACCACAAACCCCTGATGGTTTAAAACAACCAAAATCTTTCTTCTCATACTTATGGAGGCCAGATATCTGAAAACAATATTGCTTGGCTGCAATCCCTCTGGCAGCCCCAGGGGAGAATCTGTTCTTTGGTTCTTCCAGCTTCTGGGGCTGCCAGCATTCCTTGGCTTGTGGGCACATCACGCAGCATCTGCACGTCTCTGCTCTGTCTTCACATTGCCCTCTCTTGTGTGCCCAATCTCCCCTCTGCCTCCCTCTTATAAGGATACACATGATGGCATTTAGGGCCATCTTCCTATCTCAAGACCTTAATTTAATCACACCTGCCAAGACCTTTTTGTCAAATAAGGTAACATCCACAGGTCCCAAGGATTAGGACTTGGGGGCACCTAAGGACTGTTCTAGGAGGCTGTGCTTTTGTGTCTTTTTGCTCTGGAGATGGTCTTCGTCCCCTCTAAACTTCCCTAACTGCAAAAATGTCATTTTTCCCACCCAGCCCAGCTCTCCTGACTTCCCGTTTCTGGCCACAGCCCCATCATTTTCTCCACAACCCTCCTCAGAACTGTCTTTGACCCTTCCCGGTTCCTTCCCTTCCCCGACACCTCCACACCCCTGCTTTAGATCAGCCACCCAATCTCAGAATCACAAAGCCTCCAAGCAGAAGGGAAGCCTCTCTTCTAGCACCTTTCATTCACGGACTCAGAGCTGAGCCCTAGAGCAAGGCGGTGACTTGCCCATTTCATGTGGTGATTTAATGGCAGGGCTGGGTTAGAGCCCAGGGCCCCAAGACCTACTCCTGCCATGGCTGCCCATCTTGGTAAAATTCTTCTTGAGCACGATGCTCCCCATCCCTTATCTCTATCTCCGCCGCCCCCTCCTCGGCCCTGCCCTTGTCTCTTCTCCTGGGGACACTGCAGAATCCTCACGGGCCCTTTTCATCCAGTCTGCCCTTCAGCCCGTCACCCCAGCATCCATTTCACTGTGCTCATTTGAGTATCTCCTTCGCCTAGAAGCAAAGTCCATCCATTCAGCAAATATTTATTGAGCATCTATTACATGTTAGACGCTGGGGGGAAGGGCGGTACATGACCAACCAGACCCAGGCCCAGCCTTCAATCACTGTTTGGTCTGTCTTGAATGCCTTGGCCTGGCATTCGCATTTCTTACCTGCCTCTCCTGCCCTCACCCCCAAAGCCTCCACTGCCCCAAACAGCCCACCTCTGCAGCTGGGATGCCTGCACTCCTGCTTCTGCAAGCTCATGGGGTTGTCCCCTGTGTGTAGAACTTCCTGTCCCGTCCTGCCCTCATTGGCGTGTAGCCGTCACAGCTCAGCACCTGTCCCTGCCTGGGAAGCCTGCCCTGCATACCAGTCCAGTGCCCCGAATGTCTCCCCCTTCCCTCTGTGTACCCTTCTGAGACCTTTGGTTTTGTTTCCTGTCCTAGGTTGACTGAAGGAGCCCCTGGCAGCTGCCTTTGCTGCTTCACGGGGTAGTTTTCACCTCCACCCCCTCTCCACTCTTGTCTCTTTTGGTTTTTGCTCCTGTCCGGAAGGTGGGGCACATCCGTCTGTCCAGCAGAGGCACCCCTGACCCCATGTCCCCAGAACCCCCTGACCACAGCTCTCTCTGTCGTTGCCTCTCCGGAGAAGCACAGGTTTGGCTGAACAAAGTCAAGTGGGTCCCTCAGCTGAGAAATTCCCCCAGGGCCAGTCACCCATTCCCACCCGAACCCAGAAAACTGGGGACTTCAGAGGATTCCTGCTTGGTCCCCAAGAATAAGTGCCCCTGTCTGTGATTAAACTGGGCATGTCCTTTCTTTTGCGCCTGAGAAACCTGACCAGCCAGATGGCGTGGACTCCTGCCATTTTCATGGGCATTGGGCCCTTTCTGTGAGGATGAGGCTTCATCACCGTTGCTGTGCGACAGACTCCCTCAGAACTCTGTGGCTGAGCAGCGAGCCTGTTTGCTCACAAATCTGCCAGTCCAGAACTTAAACAAGGCCCAGCGGGGTTGCTGGTCTCTGGGTGGAACTTCCACATTCATGTCGCCACCCCCGTGTCAGGTGTCTGGCTGGTTTGGCTCTGAAGTCTGGCAGTGGCTGGACTGACCCCAACAGGGGCACACGTCTGAGTCTGACTGAGCTCCTCAGTTCTCCCCCATGAAGTGTCGGGGCCTCTCCCCCGATGTGGCCTGTCCATGAGGCCTCTCCACATGGCCCGTCTGACAGGCACATGGTAGCTCAAGGCTCCCACAAGTGCAAATGCAGAAGCCTCCAAGCTTTCTTACAGCATAGGCCTATAGCTGGTGCAATGTCACCTCCATCACATTCTATTGTTCTAAGCAGCCCAGCTTCAAGGATGAATACCTTGGATACCAGGAGGGATTGTGGATGCTTGTGCGCCGCCTCTGGAACAAACCTCTCTGTATGTCCTAGCCTTCCAGGTGGCATCTAATTCTTCAAGGGATGGAAGAAGGTCCTGGCCCTCAGTATCCTTTATAATGGCTGACTGTCCCCATAATAAATAGGCAGATGAGGTCTGAGAGCCCAGGGACTCTGGTTTTTATTGAAAACTAGGGAAATAAATGTACTTTTCAGGAATTCATTCCATGGCCAGCTTGTCTGGGCTGTATCTACTCTGCAGAGCTAGAGGTATTCATATTTTCTTCCATGGGCCATCTTCACCCAGACATGCCTGCTTTGCTCGAACATGCCTGACCGTTTCTCCTACCCTCTGCTTGAACCCAAGAGTGAGTTAAAAGGCAACAGCAACCATTTGTGAACGCGACTTACTCAAGATGCAATAAAACCAGTTCCTTGAAGGACAAGATAACCCCTCACCTCCTCTCCCAAGACAGCATTTGGGAACATTTCAGTATTTGAAAACTATAATCGCAAACAGTTTCGATGACTCTAGCTTCTTTTTACTTTTAAGATTTTATTTATTTATTTTTAGACAGAGGGGAAGGGAGGGAGAAAGAGAGGGAGAGAAACATCAGTGTGTGGTTGCTTCTCACGTACTCCCCAGTGGGGACCTGGCCCACAGTTGAGGCATGAGCCCTGACTGGGAATGGAACCTGAACCGGTGACCCATTAGTTCGCAGGCTAACATGCAGTCCTCTGAGCCACGCCAGCCAGGGCTCTAGTTCTTTTTTTTGGCTTGTGTTTTGTTTGCATGTTGATTTCATCAAACCTTCTTTTTCCAGCCTTAGCCCCTTCATGGCCTCTTTATGTCTTGTAAGGTTTGTGCAAAGAAGACATCCAGTCTGCCTCTTTCTCTCCCTTTACATGTGCTCAAGTCACGCCCTCCGCCAGGAATGCCTGACTATCCCGTTTCCACCTGCTGATACTTTTAGAAGGCATCTAAGCACCAGCCCTCCAAGGCACCTTCCTTCATGCAGCCCCTCCAAGCAGGTGCGATCTCTACCTCTGACCCTGGGGTGCTTGGAGCACCTGCAGCGTGTGTGTTCTACATGCTAAGCTCCCTGAGGACAGGGCTTGTGTTTTACCTGCCCTTACTCTCCTGGAGTCTCCCAGTACTGTGCCTTGTATGGGGAGATATTTGCTGTGTGTGTGGAATGTGTATTTATGTAAAAAGAATGACCTTTCTTATTGCTCCAAAACAGCGTATAGGTTACATGAACCACCGTGAGTTACCCATCAGCACCTCCACGAATTTGGAAATAGGGAAACAAGATTTCAGCAAATAAAAAGACAGGATGCCCAGTTCATTTGAATTTCAGATAAACAATGAATAATTGTTTACTATAAGTACATCCAAATATCCTGTATTGTACCTGGCAGCCCTACTTGGAGAGTTAAACTATAAAACTAACACATATGGATTAGAACAAAAAAATGTAAAGTCACTTTCAGAAGTCAGAATGGGTCCTTCAGCAAGACTTGGATTGGAATTGGATAATGTAAGAAAAGCATATTTACAAAAACACTTGGAACCTTATCTTGTCACATATCTTAAGAATGTGCCCGTCAGGAGGGGGTTGGGCAACAGTGGAAAAGGGAAAGTTGAAGAGACGAACTTCGGCCATTTTCTTTGACGTCCAGGTGCACCAAACCTCCGGGTCTGGAACAGCTCTGATGTCACCGTGGACAGAGACTTAACCAGGCTGTTGAGTGGCAGAGGTCATTGGGGTCATCCCACGAATGCCCCACGTTTACCAGGAAAACGCATTCGAATTTGGCTTCCAATGCCTCCTGGGAGTGAATGTGTTGATCTGGCAACATGTGTATTCTGAGGGCGACAGTTAAATAGCATTGGTGTTTATTCTACCCCATTCTCTCTGTGACGTGGGTAATAGGAGCCTGACCCACTCTCGCTGGGCTGGATCTCCCAGGTGACACCCGGGGTCAGTAAGCTGTGCGTTTCATGCCAACCCCTGCACTGTGTTTCTGGGACTCTATTACAACAAATGGCAGAAGCTGTTTCTTCAGGATTTAAGTGCAGAATCATAATGAGTAGCATTTACTGAGTGCTTCCTATGTCTTATGCAGTCTTTATAACAACTCTCTATCCCAGTTTCAGAGATAAAGAAATACACTTGGAGAGGTTTACATAGCCTTCTTGTCCCAGGTCGCATGCCCCAATAAGTGGCACAGCTGGGTCTCAAACCAGTGGCTCCTTTCCCTGGTTTTTGACCTTTGTTAACATTTTGGCAGATATCTTTACACACAAATACACCTGTGTTTTTATGTAAATAAGCTCAAGCTATTTATACTGTTTTGAAACCTTTTTTTAAAAGGTTCAAGATCTGGGCCCTGGCTGGTGTAGCTCAGTGGATTGAGCGCAGGCTGGGAACCAGAGGGTCCCGGTTCGATTCCCCGTCAGGGCACATGTCTGGGTTGCGGGCCGGGTCCCCAGTGAGGACCATGTGAGAGGCAACCATACATTGCTGTTTCTCTCTCTCTCTCTGTCTCCCTCCCTTCCCCTCTCTCTAAAATAAATAAATAAAAAAAAAATTTATTTAAAAAAAAAAAAAAGGTTCAAGATCTTAGGGACATCCTTCTACGTATCTGCTTCTGACTGCCATGCCATAAAATCGTGCAAAGGAGGGTTTTAACTGTCAACAGATACCTTGACAATTCAGAAAATAAGCTCAAGAAGACTTCAGATAAGGAATCCAAATATTAAGGAGGAAGAACTCTTCACCCTTGAAGGAAAGTAACGTCATCATACCCTCTTGTACTCAGGGGTGTTGATAAAAGCCTAATGAGTTTTGAAACCACCCGCATTAGGTAGAACCTTCTCGAATTTGTGTTTTACAAGGAGACTGAAGTTATTTGAGTTTCCTTTTAAACTATTTTACCTGGGTGACCCTGATTCAACAACACAGGTGTGTGTGTAAAAGGAAAGATTTTATGTAGGAGAAAATTCGAGAGAAGGGGCTGCAAAGATGTAAGAGGAGACCCTGGCAAGTTTTATTTCTCACTTGCTGTTCCAGAAGCTGGTGGCTGTCAGGAAAGAAAATTAACCCTCCTAGGTGAAAATGATTGCCAATCACAGCTCTCTTTTCATCAGAATGAAAACCATTCCAAGGAGAGCTCCTGGCCTGGAGAGTCAAACCACCTCAGTGACTCACATCAACAGGCCATTTTGTCAGATCACATTTATTTCCATAATTAGAACTTGTGACCAACAAATCCAACCACGAGGCTATATCACAAGTACTTGTCGCGAGCGCTGATTTCTTTAGCAAAAAATGACCTGGTTAAATGTCAGGACTTGGCGCTTTTGCCTTTGTGGTTTGGCCATGCCATTCTTGCTGTAGTCAGCTTCTTCTGATAATAAATGGTTAGTTGGAAGGGGATTTTCCTGAGTCTTATTTACTCCTCTTAACAACTCTACGAGGTTCTATTGTCCCATTGTGTGGGTGAAAACACAGAGGCTCAGGGAGGTAAAGGACCTTGTCTGAGACTGGCTGCTGAAGGGGTATTGCTAGTGTCTCAGCTTGAACCCTGGTCCGGTGACCACAGATCCTGTGGTGCCCAGGCCTGAACCTCTGAAATATGATCTAGGTCGATTTGATCCGCATGATGTCTAGGAGCCCTCACCCAACAGAACTGCAGTTGCCTGCTAGTGTCTCGTCCCCTCAGGGTCCCGCAGTGCCTGCTTGGCTAACTGGTGCCACTGAGCAGCCCGGAGAGAACGGTGACCCAGAAAGGTAAGAGGGAAAGTTTCAGAAGGGGGTGGTGCCCTGGGGTGTCAGATGCCAGGAGCGATACAGCTGACAAATGCCACACTTTGTTGTGACTTTGTGCCTTTGGTATGTGCTGTTCCTTCAGCCTGGACTGTTCTGTACTGGCCAGTCCGTACTTCTCCAAGACTCAGCCACAAACATTGTGTTTATCCCCTATGATAGAAATACCATTATTGTTTAAAATATAACACGGAGCGGTTATTTTAAAAATACAAGATAACAAGTTTTTAAACTAGTTTCATATATACATATATGTGAATTGTATACCTAATACTTATAATTTATATATTTTTATATTTGCAATTTTATACATAAAATATGTAAATTTGCGTATAATAATGTAAAATACCAAAATGGTATCATATTATGTACAGTTTGGTAACTCTCATTTTCACTCGCTATATAGAAGGTATCTTTTATGGCAATAGGATAGATTTAAACAATTTTTTAAAATAAAGTTTAAAAAATAGAAAGCTAGTAAAGGCTCATTGCAAAAAAGATTTAAATATCACTAAAAAACTATAAAGAAGAAAGTAAACAGCACAGACAGCCCTACTTCTAGAGAGAACCATTGTGACGGTTTTGGAAAACATCTTTCTTTGCACACACATACACCCATGTTGTTCTATAAATAGGCTCAAATGATATATACACTGATTTGAACACTTTAAAACAATCCAGCAAGCTCTTGGTGACATCCTTCCATGTTAATAAATATAGCATGGGATCAATCTCTTTAATGACTGCCTAATGTATCGTTGTGAGGTTACAGCTTTATTTGACTGAAGTGCTGATAATGAACATTCATTTTTAGGTCTTCAGGATTATATAGATGATGCTGTGATAGACATCCTTATATGAAGGCTATTCTTTCTGGACTAGGAATGAAACAGATGGAAAAACCAGTATGTACAACTTTGAAGGTCCTGTGTGATTACAATTTCGTTTAAAAATGTGCCCCATAAAAAAGTATAAAAGTTTGGCCAATGTTCACATAAGTTATTTCTGGGCAGAAGGATCAGGAGTGATTTTGTTCTTTTGTCTTCTGTCCTTCCAGATTTTTCTTCTTTAAGTCTGTCTTACTATAGTCTTTGTTACATTGACTCACAGAGAAACGTATTTTTACACTGCACAAGGAATACGGGTTTTTTAATCACTCAGGTGTCACCTCTGGTAACCCTCTCTTTCCTGTTTCCTCTGCACCACACCTGGGCCCATCACTGGCCACTCTCTGTCAAGTCTTCACATCCCCTCCATCCCAGCCCTTGGTGAGCACCAGCTGGACCCACAGGTCTTCTGTGGGGGTTGCTGACTGACTGGGAAGGTAAATTGGAGGCAGAGTGTTAATGGCTCATGGTCCTAGGGCAATCCCCTCAGGTGGCACCTGCATTTAACATGGCCTGGGCATCTCCGTGTTGTGAGCAAAGTAGTTTCCAGCTTGTGAAAAAGGAGCCTTGAGGGTGACACAGGGACAAGGAGGCCTGTCCTGCCTCAGGCGCATCAGGAGCCCACACATGCAGGCAGCCACCTGTCCTCAGCACCCAGCAGAAACCTGGCAGGAGGGAAGCTTGCTGCTTCTGGGCAGCAGCTGTCCCCTCCCCCAGAAAGTCTGAAAGCACGCAGAGGATGGCTTCAGTTTTTCCACAGAGGTCACCGACTGAGTGGGCTCTATTATGTTTGGTTAGTGCTGAGACACTTCCTCTTTCGTTCCGTCTCATTCAAGTTCTCCCCGCCCCCGACTTCTTGAAGACTGAAAAAGGGGAAGGTGAAAGAAAAACTCAAAATTTCAGACGTAGCTACAGCACGGGAGCCCATACCACCGTCCTCCAGCGGTGACTGGGGAAGTCACCTAGGGGGTCACGGCATCCTCCAGCGGTCACGGAGGCCACTTGCCCTGCCCTCTCTTCCTCCCCTCAAGCCAACTTTCTCAGCTCCCACCCAAGCACTGCTACATGCTGCGGGAGAGTCTCGGGACCCCAATTCCTACTTTTCAGGGAGTGGCATTCTTAAAGTAAAAAACGAAAGTCTGCTTTTGCTCATTTTATTGAGTTTATTGTATTCATTTGCAAGATATAGAGATGCACATACGCACATGTAGGCATACACACACACACGCGCGCGTGCGCACCCCCCAGACTGTGGTAGCTTTTGGAAAGTGTTGGCACAGAAAATCACTCGCCTGACATCAAAAAGCTGCAAAGGAGGCCACAGCACCAGAGGCCTGAGTGACTGCTTAGCAATTTATAGCATGATTGATGATAAGCATCTATTTGCACCAACCAGTAAGCTGAAGTAAAACTGTGGCTGTTCCGGGAAACAGTAACTGAAGTCACAAATCATAAATAATAAAAGACAGAAAACTCCTCTTTTCACCTAATGGACTGAACGATTTCTTGTTTCGTATTTCTGCTAATGGCCTTTCTCCCTTGGTACTACTAGAGCTGGACCATTACAGGCAAATCAAGCCCCAGTTTGCAAGCAGGACATGGTTCAAAAGATCATTTATAAGGTGGTTGTTTGGAAGGCCGAACGTGTTTTCCCTAAAAACTATCTTTCCAGGGTGACAGGTTCTCAGGTTCACCTGCGCCGCCCTGTTTAAGCCCTACTGTACCCGGGCTCTGGGTCTTTGTGGGCAGGTTTTCTGCAGTGCAGGAGGGAGAAAACAAGTCAACTCTCGCTGCCCGCGTATAGCCCTGGCTCTGAGAACAATTTAGATGTAAGATAACTTTCTTTTCCATCTTCCCAACTCCCATGTGGCATCCAGGTCCCTAGGCCCTTACCCTCTCGATCACAGCACCCTCCCCAATCTCTGAGCTGCTCTCCCACTGAGGCACTCTTGACCACAAATTACCCACCTGTCCCCACTTCCTGGCCAATCAGACTACCATTTCCTCAGAACAGCTAATACCAGCGAAGGGCTGGAGAAAAAGCAAATTGAGCAGATATGAATTCGTACTAGCAGACGCATGACTGAAACCTTCTGAAGGTATTCTCATGGTATAATGGCTTGGTTGTGACACTTGAAAGTCATTGTGGGCAGCAAGGTACAGGGGATGAAAAAAGGGCGGTTAAAAGTTCAGAATCCGCACTCATTAGTGAGACTCTCAGGCTGCTCACTGCATGCACCCTGCTTCCAGGACACTGGCAGTCAAGAAATAATCCTTCCTTGGGAAAAAAAAGGGGGTGGTCACAGGTTCAGACACTGGGTAATCAGTCTCCTCTCCGTGAATGAGCTGGTTCCCTGGCCGCCTCTGAGAAGTCCCAGTGCATCAGCCACTTTTAGGCCCACAGAACTATCAACCTGCTTTTTGTGCACCATGATGAAATCTTAACAGATCGCCAAGGATCACCAGATGTTTGTGGAAAGTTCTAACATGGGGGGAAAAAAGCAAAAAAGAGGAAATAGCAGAACAAAACTTTAAAAGTAGTGTAATTAATAGCCACAGAGAGATAAGATATCTTACCCATGAAAGGAGAAAAGTTGCAAAATAAACAATCAGAACAATAAAGGGCTTTTGGCTGTTAAAGAATACAATGTTTTTAAATAAATATTCAAAAAGAAAAGATAGAAGGTAGTTGATACAAACTTCAGAAAATAGTACAAAATGATGGATGGAAAAATATGAAAAAAAAAAAAGATAAGAAAATTAGAGGGAAGCCCTACATCCAGCAAAAAATGGAGGGGAAGAAATTGTAAAGAAATATAATGTGGAAAATTCTCAGAATGAAAGGAAAAGAGTCCCAAGGGCCCACTGAGTGAGCAACACAATGAATGGGAAAAAGGCTGAGACCAGGGCACATCTTTAAAAAAAACATATAAACTTAAAAAACCCAGAGTTCTTCAGAACTCTAAGGATAAAGGGAAGACCCAAAGATCTTCCTAAAAAAAGCAAGTAACAGACAAAGGATTAGGAATCAAACTGGCATTATTGGAAGTCAGAAGAAAATGAAACAAACTCTTCACAATTTTGAAGGAAAATGAATGTCAACCTAAAACTCCACACCAATCCAAGGAAACTCTCAGTGAAGTATGAGGGTAGAATAGAACTGTTTTCAGATATGTAAGATTTCAAAATATTTGTCTCTATGTCCCTGTCTTCCAAAAGGTTCTGGGGGATGTCCTACTGCAATCAAAGGCAAAAACCAAGAAAGAAGACAACACAAGCTGGAAGAAACAGGGGATCCAACAGATAGAGTGTCCTTGCAGTCCCAGGGTGACAGCCCCTCAGCAGGCCCAGAGAGGCCGGTTCTGATTGGAGCAGGGGGACAGAGAGCTCCAGAATGACGTTTCCCAGAAAAAGAAAAAAAAAAAAAAATGCAACCAACGTGTTTGGGCTAGGTAGGAAATATTACTGACCAGTCTGTATCAGAGATGATGAAGAATTTAAAAAAGAAGAGAGGAGGTCATAAGACACTAAGCAAATGAAACTTTTATCATTTAAAAAAGAAAATAACAGAAATGGAACGACTTTCAACTCCAGGCAAAAATAAAGAGCTCTACCAGAAAGAGGGTGATGTCATAGTGGACTGCTTGGCTCTGCAGGGGACAGTGTTTGCATAATCATCATAATATATGCACTGACTGTAGAGTCGATCCAAATATGTGATGCAGGTGGTGGGGGGAAATGGAGACCACTGTCCTTGAACAACAATAAAAAAAGCAGCAATACAAATCAGTTAAAAAACATGTGATAGAAGAACACCGAGAGGAATGAGAGGTGGGAAGTGGGAGGATTTATTATGGCAATAAGTCAATAGATACTAACCTTAAATCCACAGATCAAGAAATCTCATTATACATACTTTGTTTAGAAATACAGAGATAAATACCAGGGAAACAGCGGAGGAGCGGACATCAGAAGCCTCTCGGAGACTGGCCTATCAGGTGGGGATTGTTGCTTTTCATTACAGCCCCTTTAGCACTGTTCAGCTTTTTAAAATATGTACTTGGAATTTTTTCATAAATCTAGTAATTTTTAAATAAACCAGAGAACTAGGAAAATGAATGATAGACTGATTGTTAATCTAAATGAATCTCTAATTAGTGGAATGACAGGATGAGAAAAATTCAGAGACTGTACAGAAAATGGATTGGGGAGGTCGAAGGGGCGCCACTAAAACAGGAGCTTGCACTGATCTGTTTCCATTGTACTGTGGGTATTTATGAAAATGTACTGGGTTTCAGAAAATATACACTAAAGTCCGTAGGAGTGAAGGGACATCGTATCTGTAACTTTCTCTCCAACGGCTCAGTGGGAAATATACATGTGTATGGAGAGAGAGAGGAAGAGGGAGGAGGAGGGAGAAAGTGAACGCAAATGAGGTCAAATGGTAACAATCGGGGAATCTGGGTGAAAATGATACATTGATAGTAATTGTTTATACTATGTATGCCGCTTTGCTGTAAGCTTGAAATTATTTTAAAATAAACAGTTTTATCAATTTAATAGGTAAGAAAAAGTATTAGGTGATTTTAATTTTAGTTATTAGTAAAATTGAACACATGTTAATGGATCATTCAAATTATGTTTATGTCCTTTGTTCATTTTACTCTTATGTTCTTTGCTCTTTCCTATTGATTTGTAAAGCCACTTAAAAATCCTTTGTCTGCCAAATATACATATATTTGGCAGATTTTATATATCTATATATATACCTGGCATATATATATTTACATACATATATATATCTGGCATTTAAATATATGGCATTTCTTTTCTTCTTTCTGTAGCCTTCTAATTTTGTTACAAGTTTTCTTTTTTAACCCTGGACAACTGACATATTCATATATTTCTAAAAACCAGAGTATGTAGTTATCTTAGGAATGTAGATAGTCTGTGGTTCATTCTGCAACTGTATATTAGTTAATAGGAAAAAAAAAATCTTAATTACGATCCCATCCTGGATTCAGTGTTGTGAGCCCTTACCTGTTCCCCTGATTATGTATACTTTTTTCTCCAAGCCACCTATTATCCTGGCATCCTTGGTAATGGAAAAGATATTTTTATTCTAAAAAACAACAACAAAAAAAAACCCTACAAAAAAAATTCCAAAACCCAAACCTTAAAAGAACACACAGCACTCTTTTAAAAAATTTTATGCAGAAATGCAGAAATCTTTCTAAGATTTTTAAGCAATCACAAAATTTTTATGCAAAAAAATGGATTTAGGCAGTTTAAAGGCAAAATGAAGGATTTCTGATAATGAATACAATTAAATGAAAACCTAATGAATATCTTTTACGTTCCAGACACCTTGAGTGAAAGTCTTTAATCTCAACCATCTCACAGTCTAGAAAGGGAGACATTTTAAGAACTAGATCACACTCACTGTGATAAGGACGATGACAGCAGATATGCACTAGACAATGAACCTTGCAGAGGAGGAAGATTTGTCTTGAGGGAAGTTGGGTTAGGGAGAGCTTTACCAAAATAGGTGATAACTTAGCTAAAGAGGCCTTTCAGGATGTCAGGCCATTCAACCAAAAGACAGAGAGTCCAAAGTTATTCACTTGATCCCTGAAACTCTGCAAGGTCAGTGCTATTATTATTTCTGTTGTACAAACCAGGGAAGAGATTGACAAGAGGTTAAATAACTGATGCAGGTCACATGCTAACAAGTGGAAGTTCTAGGGTTCAAACACAGACCATCGTCTTAGCTCTTGTGCTGCACTGACTCCTGGGACATCCGGAGAGAGGCATTCAATCAAAAAACGCAACATCCAAGAAAGCCTACTGCTTCTCAGGCGTGGCAAGACTGATGATGCATCAATGTCTTCCGTTTGCAATTTTGAGAATAGGCATGGTATGAATGCATTTCATGGAAGAAATGGATTCAGGTAAGGGTGGATACGAACACCTGTGTTCAGAGAATGAATGTGAAGATTTCAAGATCCAGGAGGATGACAAATGAGAGGCTGAGGCAATCAATGAAGTTTCAAAGATCAAACATTTACGTAGTAAAGGTCCTCTAAGGGGAGTCCACAAGTTAAGGGTGGAGAAGGTAACAATTAGACAAGTGCTGAGGTCATTGAGAAAGAGTGTGTGTGTGTTTCCTTTTTGGAGCTTGGGAAAAGGAATTTGGATGAAGAAACACCAGAGTATGGTAAAATGTCCTGAACTTCCAAAAAGAGGTTACTTTGTAGTGGTAGGACAATGGCTTGGAAATGAAAAACAGGGTTTAGGAGTACATTGGAGTGAAGATTGAGAGGGAACAAGTTACGACCAGGGAGGAAGGTTGGGTGTCCCTTAAGGTGAAGGTCTTGGAAGAGAACCTGTGGGAAAAGTTGGAGGTTTGAGGAAGAGGTTTATAATGGAAAAGGGCTTGGTGAAGTGCCTTTGCGGGAAGTTGCTAGGAGGAACTGAGTGGAGAGCATGGGACAAAACTGGTGACGAATGAGCTGAGTTTAAGAGGAAGGAGAGTATGTGGGAGGGTGGGCTTGTTTGGAGGCCAGCTGGAAGGGAGAGGGGATGCTCATTAGGTCTCGATTGGTCCTTGGCAGTACTGAATGGCATTAGCCAGCCTGACCATCCACCATGTCCTAATGTCTGATGGGCACTGGGATGCATGAGGGGTCTGTAGAGGGATGGGTCAGGGGATCCTCTGCTTTAATACATTCAACTTCCCAAGGCTGAAGGGGGCCTTTGGGATGAGAGCTCTCTCCTACCCTTTTCCATCCACATGAGAATCGCGAGGCCCAGAAACGTTAAGAGGCCTACCCAAGGCCACAGAGCTACTTCATGCCTGATATCCGCTGGGGACC